>JAGVSQ010001299.1:0-20234 GCA_022683975.1 Rhyacophila evoluta | reverse complement strand
TGACCGCTCAGTTTCTATGACACAAACTATGGAAAATTATAATGACAGAAGTATTTAAGCCAAAAAATAAAAACATTCTTTAGTGTTTCAATATTTGAGTATTCCTACAAATATATTTCATTTTATTTCTTAGAAATACGTTCCGAACTTGTATCAATTTATATCTTTCAAAGAAAACATAGTAACGTCAACATAAATTGAAACACTAAGAACAACATGTTCTTTATAATGAGAAACATTCAGTCTTTTGTAAAAAAAAAGTCACATAATAAAAATCTTTGTCAGCTTTGAATATAGTACATTAGATGACAATTATATGAAAAGTTAGCTAAGCATATTGCCTTTTTATAAGAAAACATTATCAGCCAACCGCTTGTCTATAGTTAGTCTATCTTTAGTTAATTAAAATAATTGATATAGCATACTTTATGCAATTTCAATTTTGCGTTTAATGAACGTTAAAGGCTCAGCACAGTTGTTTTTTATACAGTAAGGCCCGAGTTATAATAATAACTCAATAATATATTTAAAGTAATAACGTACAAAAAAGATCCATTACTTCATTTTTTCGCCATCTTACATGATATTTATATTTGTATTATATCTTTCAGTGGCAGCACATGCTCGTCCTCGGGTGTGCTCCTTACCCGAGCAGCCTCTGAATCCAAGAGCTTCCGACGACCTCTACCGCCTGAGGACATTCTCCATCACAACGAAAGGAGGCGTCGTCAACTGCGGTGACTCCATAATCAGCAGGAGATCTCGATCCAATACGAGCGTCAACACCACTGCGAGCAGGTCAGGTTTTTTTTATCTCAAGCTCTCCGTGTTTCATAAATTTGTCTACTCGTTTTAAATTGTATTAAAGAAGTCCACAACTTTTTTTGTACCTATCGTAAAATTGGATTTTCAAGTTTTATTTGAAACGAAAAGATAAAGTTCAAAACTTCCTCCATAATGTATATTTCTTCTTTGCATTATTCAGTATTTCGACAAATCTTCTTATCGTCCTTTACAAATTCAATAAATTTTAATTTACTTTTCTACATGTATCCAAGTATCGTTCCAAATTCAAAGTAGAGAATTTTTTTACAGATCATGCTTATTCGTATTAGAATAAATGTCTCCAAATGAAGATTGTAAATTTCTTATATCTATCTATAATTTCAATTAATCACCCTTTTCACTCAAAAATAAAAAAAATATAGATCACTGCTACAGACTCCATTCATACTTTGTTCTTAACCCACGCCTTACGGTGCCAGCAGAAAAAATGTTTGCTTTAAATTCAAGTTACGCATAATCTGCTGGATCAATTATTATAAATATTAGCGGTAAAAATCATTATATTAAATAATAAAAGTCAAATAATATTAAATAAATGCAAAAAAAAGAAAAACAAACGAGATACCAAGCAGATACCCTTTACTGACTGATGACTGGATCTAACTGCTTTGAATACTTTCTCTGAGACGTATTGATTTACAAATAAGTGATCGACGCTGCTGTTACACACATATCAACGTCATCTGATACACACGTACATGCCGGGACTTAGTACGAAATAATTATTTTTTATTAAATCATTTGTTTTATTTGGTTATGACATTGAAATCAAATGGGTTTTATTAGGAAAAAGAAAGTGTGAAGATCTTGTAATCGGTATATTTAGAGAAATATAGTCACTCTCAATTCAAAACCGGCCAGTGAGAGATAACAATGGAATATAATCATTTAAAGTAAAATCACAGTTCGAAATAATAGCACTAATATATATTTTCTAGATCAAGAGATTCAAATTCTCACGTAAATGTGGCTGAACCATTAACCCATGTGATTCTTTTGAATGTGATTTTTTTGTCTCCGTTTCAGCATCATATCAGCATCCTTTAATTCACTGAATACACCTGAATGTGACACCAACCAACAACTTATCATTGTTTGTGTTATCATCGAAATTTACTCACAGCATTCGTTTTGCGTATACTTTTCCATTTCGCGTATAACGTATAAAAAAGCTGATTAAAAGCTTAAAAATAAAACAATGTCTTTTTTTTCAAAAATAATTATAAAAGTATTATTTTTCGCTACGACAAAATCATCGCTGAAGCTTAAAGTTAAAATAATGCAATATCACTATGGAAACGTAACAAACTTTTAAAATATTTTTTAAATAAAGCAAAAAGCTCGATGTCAGTATTAAAATTTGAACTAATAATAAATACTAACAATTCTCGGTAGAATTTTTAGATTTTGAAAGAAAAGCTTCTTTAGAAACGATTTTACTTTACGAACTTATTTAGGGCTATCGTAAGGCATATAGTTAATTCCTTTTGTGCGCTACCGTCTTCCGGGAATTTAGGATTGAAATTAAATCTGTTGTCCATTTATAGTTTTGAAAAAGTCATAATTTCGAAACAATATACAGCTTTCCCATAATTAATATTATTAGTTGAAAGATTATTGTTTTGACTATTTCAAAATACTAAGCCCGGACTATGCCGTAGGCTTTTTATATAAATTAAATACGTTCTGACAAAAGGATATTGTACAGTTCACAAACAATAATAGTCATTTTGACATTTACCAACTTCGAAATTTGATTTGGGGCTTTATGTAACAAATATTTAATATGGTAAGGAGTTGGTCGAATATTTCTTTAAATCTGTTTTTCACTTTTGCTAGTAGGCTGTTTCTGAACTATGTAATATAAACGCCTATTAGATGTACCTACCATTCACATACTTTATACCTGGTTTCAATTAGGCGTATCACGGACATCTGATATGATATCAAAAAGCGATCTACTTTATACGAGGGGAAATTCCCGGGAGTAATTTAAAAAATACTCGAAACTTAGACTACCATATGTTTGAGTGTTTTTTTTTTTTTTTTACTATGTCAGCTTCGAGAGTAGAGCGTATCGACTGCGGGAGGAAAAAGGACGTAACCCTCAGTTTTTCCAAAATAAGCTACAAATGCAGAATTAGTATAGTAATATTTAAAATGACGACCTGTCAAATTTTTACCTGAAAAAAAGACTTCCACCTCATTAATTGTATTGATTTTTCTTAAAAACATTTTGTATAATTTTAAGATTGGGTAAATAAAGTATCAGTTTTAGCCTTGGTACACTTTAAAGTTGTTTTTATTACGGTGTGAAGATGTCATTTCCAGAAATGGATTATAATACATGTTGACAGACTTTTTCACGATTTTCAACTAATGGGCATCTATTTCTGCATCTTTAGTTTTTTTTTTAATCAAGCATCTGCGAGAATCGCGCCCGCAATTTTTAGTTTCAAAACGAGTACACTACCCTAGGGGGTGCACTACAGTAAATAGGAGGACAAAAGGGAGTTAAGAAATAAATATAAATTTTAAGAATTTTATTTGTTCGATGTATTATGTGAATAATTCATCACGCTCACCATATCACGGCGTAAAACTTTCAAATGTAATTTAACTCTAATAAATTAAAAAAAAAAACAGTTCGTATTTTCGATTTATTAGTTAGTTATCAGTTATTGCTCACTACGGGTCTTGTAACTTTTGGTAACAATAACCGGTGGGTTAAATTAAGCAGAAGACAAAAAAAAATATAGCATCGAACAAAATTGGTTACAAAATAATGCAGCATATTTTAATTTATCTAAACCTTCTCATATTATTAACAACTTTTTTAAATGGTAAAATTTATGAATTATTGTTGTCTGTCGTTTGATTGAATTTATTTACTCCTGAATATAGCCCTCATATTCAGATCGTTTATCAAAGTTATCCACAAATTATCTTAAGAACTATTGTATAGTGCCATGGATTATTATCAGAATTGATAACAATAGTCGAAGATTGATTATAAGAAACGGATTATGTTTAAGTGATTTAACATAACGTGGCTTGTTAACCAACTGATTGTGATGACAATACCCGATTGATAACATTGTTCGTGAGTAAATCGAAAATATACTAAATACATACAAATAACCCTCCTTCATATTACTTCTAAGATTTCTATGTGAAGATAGTTAGAATTGTATTGCAGAATAATATTATAATCTTTTCACAGTAATATAATATGCAAATGCAACTATTTTTTATGGTGCTGTCAAAAATCTCTAGCGAGGCAGCCTTGGAACGCGCGTAACTTATTTGCCATCCCTGATACATATACGTTGATATTGGCATGCTCTGTATCTAAAATTATTTAATTTGCATTCCCGGTTATAATTTCGCCAAGATATTTAATTAATACTACCGCAGAGAACGTGTATCGACATGGCATTTTCATATAATATCTATACCAACCTGGCATAAGTACGTAGCTCCACAAGGGGCAACTTTTCATGAGCATGTTTTTTTTTAAATATTATAATTTTTTTATTAAATATGTTTAAAATCAACTGCATAGTTTTATGGTGATATAACTTATACTTTGTTTATTTCTCTTAAATATGTCTAAGATAACGAAATAATAATCAAAAATAATGTTCACAATTTTGAAAGAAAAATAAAAAAAGCATACCGCCTGTGGAGTGGAAAAAGAATATAACCCTAAATTTTTCGACAGTCGATCTCATTATTTTCAGTGGATAAAAAAATACAAAAAACTAAAGCATTAAAAAGCAAATTGTAAGTTAACAATACTGATGTATTAGAGCGTCCTCAAGGGTGAGTAATATAACCATTTCTGAAATTAAAATTTATAAATAAACCCTTTTTAAGGTCAATTTAATTAAGTGACTCCCCGCTTTCCCTTATTATCCGTTTTCAAATGAAGACGGCGTCGCATGGCGCATCTCTCAGCCTTGCGGTGCAACCTTAATTTAATTTTCCGCCGCAAGAAAATGTATACCCCATCCTGATTTCCTGTAAATTTATTATTCAGTCCTCTTTCCATTAATTTACCGCGCATTTATTCCTAGACTTAATAACTAACAAAATTTTTTTAGGTGTCGATATATTCTTCTTGAGTGAATGATAGTTTAGCTTATGTTTTAAGTAATCACAAAGATTCGTTATCTTGTAAGGTAATTCGACAACTATAGGATTTAAAAAATCTAATTTTGCATAACTGGCCGTCTAGTGAGCTAGGCAATTCGCTTATATCCAATTTTTATCAACAATATATCTATGGCGTGAAAATTCTTAATATTTAATTAATAAGGACGTTGTAAATAAACATAAATTTCAACTTCTGAATGCATATTTTACCCGTCAGGTGTATTCCGAAGCACTGTCGTCGATGTTCCATAAACAATACTTATGCGTATATATACGAAGCTGTCTGGTGTGTGGTTGTCCACGTGTGCAGTTTTCTAGTGCGCAGTTATCTTGTACGCGTTTGTCTGGTTACTGACATCGACATCTTTTTTATTCGACAGGAATTCTCCGGGGAAAAACACAGATTAGATTAAGATTTTGATCGCCAATCTGTTAATTGAATTGAAAACTTTGGAAAGGAAAATGGACATAATCCTCAATTTTTTCAAAATAGTTTCAATAAGCTACTAATAGTAGTTACATCAAAATAATGTAAGCTGAAAATTCCAAATTAGTGTTAAAATTTAGTTTTGCTCTCCGCTCTTGCTAATGTTGGTTTATATGTACCTGATAACTACTAAAGAAATCAGCAACATCAGCTGATTTTCATTCTTAAATGCAGGACCATCCTGCCAGTAGTCATGCCAATGCGGTGAGCGATGGTGATGTTTAACGAGATTGCCTCGGATATTGATATCTTCCACTTAGGTGAGAGCGAGATTAGATGGATGCTATTAATTACTAATTAAACTAAACTTATTATTTGTAATATTACAGCATACACAAAATAAATAAATTATAGAAAAAAGTAACAAATCCAATGAAATATCAAGACATCCAATAACATTTTTAAATTCAACTTATATGGACTCACTGGAACTTATATCACTTGCGGTGAAACTCATTATTAACATATTAATAAACCCAACAATTAGACTAGAAATTTTACACCAATATTACAAATCTCTCTTAATACATTTTTTAATATAATACTAGAAAAAAATATTTCCTAAAATGTATGAAATAAAAATATTAAAAATTATTCTAGACACTCTTTATTATTATAACTAAGATTGTCAAATTGTCCTTCTGTTGCATCAATATAAAAACCACGTTATAAAATCTTGAGTATATTTGGTATTGTTTTCTGAAAAAGCTCTGCGATAAAGCTTTGTATATGTCGACGACTAAAAGTCTTTCTAAAAGCTTGTCATGTGGATATAATAAATTTGAATCACATATACTTGAAAAGCGTCAAAATCTGACGTACTTACATTGAATACTGCTAACGCGAGTGACGTGGTGTGACATTCAAATGTCAATAACTGCCCACTTCATATCGTTTATTATCGAATATAATATTTCTTTGCGATTGTCAATGATCTTTCGACGTTCACACCAATTCTTTACATGTAGATAAATGGAGACTATCTTTGGCTTTATCTAACTGCTTTCATTTTGGACATGCTTTCTTATTGTAGCTTAAAACTAAGAAGGTATTGTATTTGGAGGCTTATTATTTCGAATTATGCATGGCCTAAAAAATCTGCCACTAATATTGGTATGTGTATTCCTGACAAATATCTAAAGCATTATTTAAAGCGTAAAATATAGATTTCTCACAATATTAAATAACATAAATACTAATTCTGAGTCAACTAATTCAAACCCTAGAGATGTATAAAAACTCTCAAATTCAAAGGCGGATTTTTATAGAATGAGCGGTTGGTTGACAACCAATTCTTGTAAAAATAGTCTGTCAAAAATTGATATAATCTATATTAGGACGTGGCCAGGCTTCATAGTTACATTATAAATATATACTGACAAGCAATCGAAGACAACATTGTCTGTAAATGTAATAAGACATAAATACACATATATATTTAAACGTAAACAGCACTATGAAAAAGTATGAGCTATTTCTAACGGTGTTTATTACATATATCGACTGTGGAAAAGAGAAAGGACGTAACCCACACACAAAAAGACAGGAAGTACAACAACAAATTTTTAATAGTTTTGGGCCAAGGCCGAAATATTAAATAAACGCAATCTAAAAGTGCCCGAAAACTAGAACTAGTGTTTTATTTACACAATCTGATATTAATTTAATTATTTATTCAAGAAAAACCAACAATATCGTATGGGTGAAAGGCCTTTTTCCTGGTCACAAATTTGACAGAGCAATCTTTTTTAAAACTGAAAAGCTAAATTTAGATACCAATTCGGCATTTTCAACTGACATCTTTTTGACAGAGAGTATTTTAAGTTTCATGCATTGTGAGTATCTAAATTAAGGTATTTGAAAAAAACTGAAGATTAATTTTACAGTCGATATATATGTAACCACGGTCGCTCCGAAATTAGAGCATACAGATCTACACAGTGTGAAAATATCCAGTCCGAAAGTCAAGGACACATGGATCTCCGCAATATGAATGTCTTAACATATTATTTTTCACGAGGATTGCTTATCAGACACATTTCTAGCAAAGTCTTTTTATAAACTTATTTGCTAAATTTAGGTTCTAATTCGGCATTTGTTGCTTACATCCTTTTGCCATACTGCTTATTAAGGTGTATACAGTATGATTATCGAAAAACAATTGAGCGTTACGTTATTTGATTTTCCACAGTGGTTCTATAATTATATTATTTATCTAATATCAATACAATATTCTGTATGTTTTGATGAGAAATAAACAGAATTTTACTAATAATTTTTACAGTATGGCTTATAGAAGTTTGTTGATTGAAAATATAAAATAATTGTATGAACGTAATCAAGTAAAAACGGAGAATACAACTAGAGTAATTGAATTCAAACAAACGTAATTTGATATAATTGATTAGGCATTCAGGGCACATCTATCGAGAAAATAAATAACAAAATTTCATAAATCATTTCCTACACAAGGGAGAATAATATTTAATATTGCGATCGCGTAGAAGGCAAATGAAGAAACTTGATTTAAATCCAGCGGACTCGCTCAAGCTACATCGATTATTTGTGACGTGTACAATCAAGCCCGGACGTGCCTAAAATTTTTAATATCATTTCTTTTTTACAAATAATAGCATACTGGATATCAACTTACCTCGTGATTAGTGGGCATTCTTAAATTTCAGAGGTGGATTTTTAACTCTTACTGCCCGGCAGTGACGTAGCTACGTATTCTCTGGAGCAAGTAAAATCATCCTCTTTGTTTCTGAGGAAATTTATTTTCTCTCGAGAAACGATATCGCGTTCTTCACAAAACTACAATATCTTGTGATTTTTTCAGCTCTCTTGTAGTAATATTATGTTACGTCTTTGATATTATCTTTTATAATTTAGTGTCCCTTGTAATTTGTACGTCTGGAGCCAGGGCTGTCGTACAACGAAATACGACACAGTTGCATCAGGCGGCACCATTTAAAGGACAGCAAAAGTAGCTAAATCTATACAAGTGTTACAAATGCGCGAATCATATGAGGGCGCTAAATATTATTGTAGGGTGACGAAATTATCTGACGAGGCGTGACATTTTTTAATTATGTGACCTACTATGTCCGAAAGTAAAAATTATGAACAAAAAATTCTGGAAGAATGTACGAAAGTAAAAATTTCAAGATAAAGCGAGAGAGGAAGGAACTTAAAAATATTTTCGGCATGCATGAAGGGGAGGCATTTTAAGCACTTCATTTTAAAGGCATCATACTAAGAAAATGTACCATGCAGCAGCTGCCCCAACTGCTCCAACTGCTCCACGGTCGCTATGTCATTGATCAGTACTAATATTTTATTGTATTTCAACAAATATAACGACTGCAAGGTCTTTATACTTTATTTACTCCTCATAAAAACCCATATGATTTCAATGATTTCATTATGGCACAAAAACATTGATCAATATCAACAGAAATAAATATTTTGTATTAAATCTAGGACCGGCATATACGTATGTATATCTGATGACTTTGGTATAGGTGTAACAGTAACGTCCATCATTAATATGAATGATATCATTGTGTCTCATAGGGGAAGAGAGAGTATATTCAAAGCGGTTAGATCAGTCAGTAAACGATATCCACCTTGACATGTCGCTTATATGTTTGTATTTCTTGCAATAATTTCATATTAATGAATACATAATAACATGATTTTATATCTAATTACAATAACTGATTTATTATTACAGATTTCGCACAATTTTAATTTAAATTATACATTTTTTTACTGAAAACTTGACCGTAGTTTTATAACAGTAAGGCGAGAGTTAAAAAAGATATATGGATACTATCCGTGTCTTTATCCAATTTCTTTTATTTTGGACATGCTTTCTTACTACAGCTTAAAACTTAGGAGTGTGTATTTGGCGGCACATTTTTTTCGAATTATACGTGGGCTTATTATGAACTCTGCCACTTCGGCTAGTATTGGTCTCTGAGTATCTGATAACTACTTGAAAAATTGTGAACATCAGCCGATTTTTATTCCAAAGCGTAGAAACAAATTTCCCGTAATCATGCCAACGCGTAGGACAATGGTGATGTTTAACGAGATTCCCTCGGTTAAACAAAAACTATAAAACACATAATTACACTTTTATGTAGTTTATTATATAATTAAAACACATATTTACTTATTTCATCGATATAACAATATAATATAAGAAATACGTCTAATTAAGAAGATATTGGTTCTGTGAGTTTGTGTTATCGTGTTTCTAGACAGATTTGTAAATATAGCTTGTCTCTCCGGTAGCGTAGTTGGTAGCGTGCGCACCTAGCAATCCGGGGAATGCGGGTTCAATTCCCCATCTGTCGGAAAATCTGAAAATGCAGGACTGTATGCCCATCGGGTTGATTAATTGTTTGACAAACAACTCTCGTGAAAAATATTCTGTCAAGACGTCTTCACATTGCGGAGATCCATATACTCCTCTTTCAGAGTGGATATCTTCACACCATGTAGACCCATATTCTCCACGTTGGAAACAAAAATGGTATATATATTCAATATATAATATTTTCTTCATCCACCTCGGCGCCACACCTAACATCGGCTCACGGGACCGTACTATTTATGGCTCACCGTTTAATCATTGGGTTGAACTTTTGGCTGATAACCAGTTCTCCTAAAAAAATATTATTCAAACATAACGCTTGGCAATACGAAGATCCATGTATTCCGTTTCTGGAGTGTTCATCTTCACACTGCTGAGAACCATACGATACACTTTCAAATCGAACTTAGTACAAGATTTTAACTATTAAACATGTAGTTTTTTTTTTTATTTATACGTCAGGGCTTGTTTCTATACGTCACATTTATTAGACTGGCTGGAAAAGACTGTGACGTTATCTGTTTTGTACGGGACAAGAGCTATTTCTTCTGTCAATAAAATATACATTTGTGTATCCACGTTTTATATAATATTGAGTTATCTATCTACAAAGGACTAGCATATTAACTTAGTTTGAGTTTTCGTCTACTTTTTATGGATATATCTCTACCTTCTCTCTCTATATCTCTATATCGTTTACTAACATAACATTAAAAAACTTTTAATAAGTCAAACAATAAATGTTTTATACATGTTCGCTCCTACATTGGAGCATATGAATCTACATAGAGTAAAGATATGCACTCCGAAAGGAGAGTATATGGATTTTCCCAATATGAAGACGTCTTGACAGATTATTTTTCACGAGAATTGTTTGTCAAATAATTTCCCAACCTAATGGACGTCCAGTCCTGTATTTTCGGACTTTTGAAATCCGATAGGTTGGGAATAGAACTCGCATTCCCCGGATTTCTAGGTGCGCACGCTACCAATAACGCTATCGGATATATATATAATAATAATAGCCGAATGAAATAAAGAAATACGAAAACTCAAAAGAAACGTGTATATTTTAGAAATGTTTTCAAATTGAAATTTTAAATTTAGGAACGTTCAGTTTAAGGATGTAAGGATGAGTTTAAGAAAATGCAATTAGCTGACAAATAAAATTTAATGAAATAAAAATAATTTGTGAAGATACGTTTATAATATGCAATTTTTCACCTATTGCAATATATATTGTATTGATTATTATTAATATCTCTGCTCGAAAGAGTATCCAATACGCTATAAGAATATTTCATCGGTTTCAACGATATATCAATGGCCATAAGTTGACAGCACGTATCATATATTTGTTAAATTGTTCAGTAGGATAAAAAAAACCCTTAAAAAATAAGTATTAGGACATTTACTGAAATTAATTACCTTCGGAGTAAAATAATCTATTGGGGAATGATTTCGTTTTCATTAATTTCCCAATACTCATTTATTATGAGGTTTTTTGGTTTTATTTTAGTTTGAAGTACAAGCAGTTGTTTACTTTTACGGGATCGTAACTTGTTTGGGTTAGGCAAATACATATATATATAAATATTATTAAATACAAAAATCCTCACTAAGAATGGACATAATATCGAAAATTTCAGTACTCAAGTACGACACTTTATTATTACTATCAGAATATGAATTTTTCAAACGTGTCACATCATTTTCCATTATTTCCATTCCCTAAGTGGAGCATATTGATCTCTACAGTCTGAAGTAGTCCACACCGGAAATTCATTTTACGGATCTCTGCGTTGTGTAGACTTATCATAACAGGTTATTCTTATAAGTTACAATATTTTAATAGATCGGGGAATAAATAAAAACGTGTGAATTTTCAAATTTATTTAATATTTTTCGGTAGGAATAAGTGGCTACTTTATTATAAATTACCTTTTCACTGGACCCCCATATAATAATTTAAAAATTCTTGTACCCGTGTCATATTTTTCGCATAGACATCAGCTGTTCGCTTTAAAGTATTCATGGTCTTAAAAGCGCATAATCATTATCTCAATACAAAACACCTGCCATCAAGACTGGCCCGTTTTTCAAAGAGGATTTTCCGCGCTCGAGAACAGAGCATTCAAGTATAATGGCTGTCTCGTGAAGGTTTAGTTTACTGCTCCATGAAGGCATTTACAATTTACTATTTGAAGTATTAGCTATGTAAATGGTAGATTTTTGAGAATTTACATTGAAACAAATCGAAAATACTTTCCTCTGTAACTTATAAGTATAATTCATGAATAGCTATTTAACCATTATGTTCTATTTATAATATGTGTGTGACTACACTGCCACACTATATCAAACTGACAAATTAATCAACCATTAATCATTAATCTATTTAAAATATTTGAACAATTGGCTGACAACTGGCTTCGTCATAAAGAATCTGCCAAAATAATACTTCACAGTGTGATCAATATGATCCACCCTTGGAGCAAAATGTATGGTTGCTATCGTCTAGGTCAATTTGAGCACTCTTTTTAAGTACAGTTATAATACAATTCACAAGGAAACAATTAAATATATATACGTCAGTTTACTATCTAAAAACGTATCGTCCAGCAATGCCAATTATAATATTTGTTTTATTTTATTTATTTTTTACATGTTGTAACATTACAAATTACAAGTTTAATTCATTAACAACACGATATACATATGGTTATGATGAAAATATTAAAAACATATTAAAATATTTAAAAAATAAAAAAGAAAGAATTATAAAAATATAAATATACAGAAGGAAAAAGAGAATGTCTACCAAATAAGTTAGTTATACCCTATTCTGATAATGTACTCGTATATAATATCATCCATCTAAGCTCGTTTTCACCTAGGTGGAAGATATCAATACCCGAGGCAATCTCGTTAAACATCACCATTGTTCTCCGCATTGAGATGACTACTGGCAGGATAGTCCGGCATTTAGGAATGAAAAACAGCTGATTTTTCTTATTTCTTATGTAGTTATCAGGGACATAAATAACACATACCAACATTAGCAAGAGCGGCAGAGAATTTCCATTACAGATTTGGCAACTGAGCATATTTGCATGTCGTTAAAAGTGGCTCACTTTGTATGCAAACATGAGCTTGTCTTTTTATCTTTAAAACTTCAGCTTGAAATAATAGTATATCTATTTTCAATTTTTTTGAAAATCCTTGCATGAACCCCTCAGCACATGGCCCCCCGGTCAACTGCTCATGTTGCAGATACCTTGAGTTGGCTCTGCTTTGAACCAATATAATTTTTGACAGTTTAATAGTAGCGCTTTAAATTTATACTTAGTATTTGATAATTTCAATGGAGAGCTTCGCAAATTGTAGGTGTTTCACTGATTTTACAATATTTTGCTACGCCGACTCCGTAACGTCACTCATTGCGGTAAACAAATCATATTACTCAACGTAATATATACTATTACACTGCCAAATTGAATCGACATTGTTATTCACCTGCTCTTCGGTAAAATAGACGACGCAATAGCAACACATTGCCGTCTCGCCCGCAACATTGAACTCAACCGTTTTGATTCAGACTCAACAGTTTATTTGACAGAAATATAGAATTCAGCACTGGCTACTATTTCCTTGCTGTGTTTTCATCGTATTTTTATTATAGTTCAAAAGACGTGGCCAAATTACAAAAATAGCCACAAAATAACAGAAAAAAATGCTTAATCTCACAAGGCTAATTATGAAACAATGACGTGATATAAATATTATAAATATATATATTAAATATCAGAATAAATTTTCTAAAGTCGGTTGTATAGAGAAACATAATGACGTAATCTGCGTAGATATAAAAATTTAAATATTTTTTTTTTGATTTATGAAGATAATTTATTCCCATGAATTAAAATTTGCTTCTATTTTGACACCTTTAATCATCGACCTTTATCATCATCCATCATCTATTTCAGCTGAAGCCTATTCATTACACCTCTATTGTTTTCCATCACATTGTTCCTTATCTATTTTATCAGACCAGGTCTTCGTTTGACGTTTGGATTCCCAAATGCCCCAACCTTCAATGGCAAAAAGCTAACCATAATTATGATGTGTGAGATTAAATAACTAAGTATGCATTAGTGGTATTTAATTTTAATTTTGTGAATTTGTTTGAATTATCGCTTATTAACATGCTTGGTTACGCACGTGCTTCGGTGCTGGAGGATTTGGGCACAATCCCACAGTTGCTTGTGATACACATAGTTACAGGATTTTTTGGTTGGGCGTCTATTAATTAAAAAAAAAAAAAATACGACGATACTGCAAAAATTATGATGCTTCATATTAACAAACATAGATGTCAGCAGCTATATGTCGA
This sequence comes from Rhyacophila evoluta, assembly GCA_022683975.1. Classification (NCBI taxonomy): domain Eukaryota; kingdom Metazoa; phylum Arthropoda; class Insecta; order Trichoptera; family Rhyacophilidae; genus Rhyacophila; species Rhyacophila evoluta. The sequence continues at coordinate 5,966 of JAGVSQ010001299.1, read as the reverse complement.
CAACTTGGTAGCAATATTTTTTTTTTATATATACTATGTTCGCCCCCAACTTGGAGCATATGGAATAGATATCCACTCCAAAAGAAGAGTATATAAATCTACGCAATGTGAAGACGTTTTGACAGATTATTTTTCACGAGAATTATTTGTCAGACAATTACTCAACCTAATGGGCATCCCGTCCTGCATTTTTTGGATTTTTAAAAATCCGACAGATGCGGATTTGAACCCGCATTCCCCGAATCACTAGGTGCGCACGCGACTAACTACGCTACCGAGGAGACGTTTAAAAATAAATACAATCAAATTCAGCTACAGCGAATATTTAAATAACAAAATTTCCTTGTATAACGAAAGAAAACGAGTGCTCTCATGAGTGTTATTATAACGGGAGTCTACTGTATGTTCTCCTCATGCCAATGGGTTAAAAAACGGCTAATAGTTAGTTCACGTGAAAAAAACTATAAAAATAAACCTTAAAATCGTAGACATCCATATCCCGCATTGAAATATGCATTATACATATATTTTAAAGCCTTTTCTGGTGCTGGAAATTGCGGGTCTGTGTCCTACAACTGCCAAAAATAAAATACCTGACAACTAACTCTCGTAAACAAAATGACAAAATGTCTTCACATTTTCTAGATCCATATATACAAATTACATTCCTGTAGTTGACTTTATTACAGTGTGGAGATGCATAAGCCACAGTGTTTGATCGAATATCGTTAAAAATGAAACATCGCAAAAATTATGACGTATTATATCGACTAAGCAAATATTTACAACGCTTAGTGCGTAAGCTTAAAAATCCTAGATCCGTGCTAACTAAGGCGTAATGGAAATGGGTCGTCGCAACCGCCCGTCCGCCTCTGCATTACCTTTTATTTTTTTCTCAGGTGGGTGCTTTAAGGCTTTTCCTTAACCCTGGGATTACCCCAGATTCACTTTCAATTATATCCTAACTTTTATTCCCAAGTAAAAGAGATCATGGAATTACAGACTACAGACAGATGGATTTATATCCGATTCGCAAACCGGAATCCAAAAAGTTTTAAATTAATTATAATAATTATTTTCTTATAATTTCAATAAGACTTTTGCCAGTTTTAAAAATCTTGTATCGTAGTGGCTTACATATTAAAATATCGGAGGATAAAAGTCCTATAATATAATACATTACGACAAATGTAGCGCGATGACCTAGTCGTTTGTCATGTGATTTAATTGAAATATCAATACAATACATTTAGTTCAATATTATCAAATGATAACAAAAAAAACTTTAAATGATTTATATGGTGTGGAATTTTTTTAGAATGATTTTTTTTAATATAACTAGAAATACTTGCATTTTTTTTCACACAATTTCAATTTCACACATCGAGAATATTTCAAATTCAATTTTAAAGCATTCACAACATGGAATACTAAACATATGACACAATTAACCATATCAAATAATCATTACACAGAAAGTAATATTCAATATGACAGAATTTTAGAAAGAAAAAAGTAGAAAAAGATCCTATAAATATACTTAGACAGATCTTGTTCTATAAAATAATAAAATAATACCCATCCAAACTCACTCTTATTCAAGTGTAATGTATTAATAGGGCAGATAAATTTGTTAAGCATATCTATTTTCTTCTTTATTGGCATCACTACTTACTTGCAGATTATTTTTATACTTTTTTATTATTTTTATACTAAAAACAACTGATGTAGATTCCTTATGTAGTTATTGATAATACCCAGACCAATATTAGCCAGTGTAACCTTTTTTTTCGTTAGTTTAAATTTTCGTAATGGCAACTGAAATAGTTGTTTTTTACTAAATGCGCTCTGAAAGTCGAGTGTACGGATCTCCGTAATGTAAAGACATGTCTTGTCAGATTATTTTTCACGATAATTGGTTGCCAAACAATTTCTCAATTCAATGGTCATACAACCCTGCATTTTTTGATTTTTTTTAAACCGGCAGATGTGAGAATCGAGTCCACATTCTCCGGATCCAAGAACCGCACACCAACCTCTACGCTACCGGGAAAACTATGAAAACAGCGTCGGCAAAGTTAATTAACCTATAAAATTTTAATAAATACGTTTATTGAAACGTTTTCAGAAATTGTTAATAAGATCCAACATTTTTTTTTTGCGTTGCGTTAATTTTTCCTTGCAAACGGGTTAATTTCATAAGCCCGGGGACAAATTCATCTCGTTCGGCCTTTAAATTCGTCTCTTTTGCGTCAAAATACAAATCCCGAGGAATGCGAAAAGCATCTCTTTGACGAGGTGATTCGCAAAATGAAGGACCTCTCTTAGCATTTTGAGATCTCTGTGTGCCAGCTTGGCGAAAAATTTCGAGTTTTTGATAGGTGCCTGCGTCCGCCATTTTTATTTGTTATATTTCATCGAGTGTTGTCGACTTAAGCGACATCGTATTGATGAAATTTTCAAAAATGCTTACCTCGCCAGGATTTTTTTTTTATTTATTTGCTCACTTTCTGTTCGCCCAAATTAAATAAAAACAAACGTTGGAAATAAGATCAAAGAAAAGCTCGCTTAAAAACTTTATCAACTAAACAAATTAAATAATAACGCATACATTTTGCCTAATCACATTCACTTTCCATGTAGGGTAAACTTTTTGGAAAAATTAAAAATAAATGCCTCTGCGAATCCTTCAATTAAAGGGTGTTAAAAAATTATATTGAATTTTCATATATTATGTTTGCTTTTAACCAAGATAACCAAGCAACCACAGTGCTGCGCCGTGTGTAGAAGACGCCCTTGAGTAAAAAGTATTTTAAGCCATCTGTTTATATCCGTATATCATACATAGTTTTATTGATTTATAACTTTTTAAGCAAAGCGTTTTATATAACTATATTATACTTTTATGGCTTATTCGTTTAAATTACGCAAATATCATTTCACGTAGAAAATATTGGTGAATTTATTTAATTTTACTAAAAAAAGGCATCCAAATATTTAGGCGCTCTTATGCGGTGCTTTATCTTGACCATTACCACAGCGCGTCCGTGCAAACAACAATTAACAAAGAATAAGTAATATAAGTAAAAGAAATATGAACAAATATATCAAGATAATTCAAAGATAAAAGATTTAGTTTACTATGGAGGGATACTGATAACAATAACCGATTGACAACATTATCCGTGATAATAATATCCAGCTTCTACTGTATTATACTATTTTAAAGAGGTTTAATAATTCACCCTTTATCAGAGAAATTCATCGCCTTCCTACGAAAGTAAGCTATCAAAAATCGATAATTCAAATGAGAACTGTTTGCATAATGCACATTATAAAATCTCTTTTGCACAAAGAGAACCGATATAACAAGCGTATATCTTATAACTTCCATCCAGATCTCTTTCAACGGTGGCTCGAGAACCTGTAATGGCTCCCGAGGGCGCTGTGATGCACTTTGTTCTTTTTGCTATCCTAGTTGAAACGGAATACATCAATTGGAAAGCCCCGATGAAAGTTGTGGAGAGAATTTGATTATAAAAATACATAATAAATGTGGCCATAAATTGATATTATGTACAATATAAATCTCTTAATATGAAACCGAAGGGACTGAAATATTTGTTCACGTTAAATGAATTTCGTGTTAAAAATAGATGTCAAAGAAACTCACCAATGTTTCATACGTCGTAAAATTTAATTGGTTCGATTTTGTATTAAAATCAATACTTGCAGTATACTGACAATACATATATTTTCAAATATATCGTATGAGGTACACTATTGACACATATTCAATAAAAAAACACAATTATTTGTTCCAACAATAAATCTCATTTTTTTTACAAAATACAAAATTCGACACTTCCAATACACCGTGTTGGAAGACAAACTGACCTTTATTAAATCGGGGTTTCTTTTATCCGAAGACGAGCAGTACCCAAGAAATATTATTTGAAAATTGTATATATATTGAAATAAGGGTATGTAATAACATCTGGGTAAAAATTACGCGGCTGTAAATGGTGAATAAATTCTGTTCCTTCGGATGCAAAAACTTTTATTGGGGTTTTAGAAATTCCAGGTGTAGTAAATAAAAAAATAAAAACATCTGAGTGATGACTCGGCTGCCGATACATTTTGTTCGTTCTAAGAGCAAAATCTTTTCATGTTAACAGAAGAAATATATATGAAATTACACGGATTTTGTCGGAATGTCAGTATTATTTCATACGAACCGATTTTTGACATTATGCGTTTTCGTGTTAAGGGGTTTCCACTGTATTTATTTTGTATGTTGTACATTGTTAAATTATTTTCATATCAATTGATCATACTTGCTTTAAAATAAAAACCATGGCAAAACATTTTAATAACATTCAAACAGTAATGAATATATAATAAAAAATGAACACTGTAAAGTCATTACGCATTGAATAATCAATCAAATTAACATGGATAAAAAAGCTTGCTTTTGCTTTCCTAAAAAATGGGGAATTCTTCTTTAATATACGATAGTGTTCTTCTGGGAGTGCGATTTATAATTTCAATTCAGAAAACACCTATATGAACTTATTTCCTTCCATAACACAATTAAAACTTTTTACTTAAAGATGCGTATAACTTTTGGTAAAAATATAAATTGAATATACATATATGTAGAATTTCTAATAGGGATGTGTATAATATATGTTGAGCACAGCTGGTGTCTAGATTTATTTTATAACTTAAGAACATAAGCCAGGGGTGAAAATAGAAAATCGCCTTTATGACTCATAATTGCTCTCAAATACACAAGCTTTATTTATTATAGAACCTCTCATTAATGGAAATAATAAATAACATTATGGTTATATTCCATAATAAAATTATTCAATATAGCATTGGAAAGCTTTTTTATTTCCATTATAAGAAGGAACAAGTAATTTTGTTCTCCGGTGTCTCAAAACATTCATTTTTTCTTATCGTTAATAATAAATATCAAATCATAATTATGCTGCGTCGTTATTTGTGATAATAAATGTCGCTTAAACACGTTTATCAACTCATTGATAAGTGTCAACATAGAGGCAGTATCGTCAGGTTATAATTTTGGTAAGTAAGCTTTTAATGAATGGAAATTAATGAGTTTTATTTTAGCAATGAATGCAACAAGTCATAAGTTAGTGATGACTTAAGAAATTTGAGAAGCAAGGTAAACTTTAGGGCTTTGATTTTAAATGTACACTGATCGACCAAAGTTTTAAACTAACCTAACCTAACCAAAACTCTATTCCTCAATTTGCTCACTCCATTTCACCGAAACGGGTATTTTACAAATACTGTCTTTCAGACAGTAAGTAAGAAATAACATTCATTTTAAAAACTTTCATTTAGCTTCCCATGTGGATACGTGAAGATCACCTTTGAAAACATGTTTAATACTATTTTGACTTTGCCTTGTATTAACGGTGGTAAAGAAGTAAGCGTGCGCGCTTTGAAGCAATATAGTGTGCGGTTCTGAATCCCACTGCTGCTAAATTTTGGAAATCCAAATATGCAGGAATGGAAGACCATCGGGCTTAGCAACTGGCTAATAATCAAAATGTATGTATTGTGGTTCAAACACCGTACAAATCAATGTTAAATAGTCGTTATTGGTTCCTCGTACATGTTGAACATTTTTCATCCCGCTCAGAAGTATGACTGTCTCCATTTGCCGGCTATTGCTGGCTCGTCACAAATTTTATCCGGTCTTTCGTTTTCATCAAACATTTGTACAATTCGTTCAAATATTTTGATCTTACATTTTTTTCCGAATTCGCCATTTTCCTATATCCGTCGATTTTATTTTTCGATCGCTTTAAAAACGGTAGGCTGGGGTTCCATTGTACTCCATTAATTTTTCATATTAAGGGGTTTCCACTGTACCTGCGGGCTTATACATATTCGAAAGCCTCTTCTCAGTGGGCAACGCTCAGCATTAC
>JAGVSQ010001298.1:4151-30252 GCA_022683975.1 Rhyacophila evoluta | reverse complement strand
AACGTTTTTTTCGATTACTGAACAATTTGCATTTGTGGATAGTGGCGGTTTTGCAATTGATCGCCTCATGTATACCCCTTCATTTTTTTAATCGTTTTTTATTGTATATTAGTTTTAAATGTATTAAAATACTATAGTTTATAACTATACTTTTCTTTATTTGCTGTCAAGATGCGCTTCCCTAAGAAGACAATTTCATCACGTAGTCAATATAACAAACGCTTGAATTTATTTGATTCATGCCTGACATGGACTCAGTTTAAATCAAAACAATGTGTATTTAATACTTACTAGCAATTACAGGTTCCAATCATTTGTGAATGTAACTTAATAGTGATATTAAAATATATATATTGCATCATAACATATTAAAATAAATAAACGACGGGTTTTTACGCAGACATTGAAAACAATTAAAATTCTGTTATAGAAATCTGCTATAAAAATTCATACACAGTCTGTAATGAATATCTTACTCAATTCGTCTTGTCCGAAGATAATAACTATTGCCTCGCTATTAAAATGATAGGCATCTAAGAAGTAAGTTATACCACAAAAGTTGATTTGCCTTGGCGGTCCACTGACCTGCTACGGAAGGTATCTAATTTGTATTGAAACTAAAGGATATCGAATAAAGCAGCAAACCAATAAGTGATAAAAAATAAAATATGCCTAGCTACTTATACACGGGCATAGTTACTTGAGCGAGAAATTCTACGTGGTTCAGATATGATGTTATGACTGACGAAATGGCTATGTCGTTTCCACTATATGCCTGTATTATCATATGTTTTTTTTTGTCAAGGTGAGAAATAAAATTATAAAATATCATCATTGTGTAGCAATAAATATTGTCTTTCACGCGTAACCCAAACGGATTGTTATTATATTTCAAATTATCAAATTTAGCAATTATTTTGTAATATTCAGAATGTTAATTTTAGTTTATAGTTGGCAGTTCTGATGAATATTTAATTGCACGTTACAATTAACATCCGATAAATAAGAAACACTAATGTTTTATATTTTCCTAGTTTTAGCACATTCAGTTGATCATATTCAATTCAGAATTATTTACCCTTTTTTGGGTTTGCACCTACTCGATGGATGCGGATTTTGAAAGAATACTTTGTAAAGGTTTGTTATATACATATGAATAAGATTTTTTGTTGTTGTGTATAATATCGTCGTATTACTGGCAAAAGGCGTTAAAGTGAATAAGTGAGTTTTGATGTAATCGAGTTTTAATGTTTGAGTCTCCCCGTTAAATAGATTTTATGACAATTTCTTGAAGTATCTTAAAGTATCTATTTATTTAACAGCGAGCCTCAAACATTAAAACTCGATTATATTAAAACTCACTTTTTCACTTTAACGTATTTGGCAGTAATACGACGATATATACCAGTGGCTGTTAACCCATTCAAAGACGTGGAACATTTTTGATTACATCAAAAAATGCGGAATTGCAAAATAACTGAGAGGATACGTCCTTCAACCAAAATGTGCACCATGATAAATTTTATCGATATTGTATATTAAATATAACAAAACACTTTTTAATTTAAAAAAATTAAAAACCGTTTTTTGCACATTATCTATCATATTGTATTTTACATTGTAAACTGTACGTACATCTTGCTAATGTTTCTACGAGCGTAAGTTAATAGCTATTACGTATATAGTAGCCGTTTTTGCGACTTCACTGGATACTTGTAACAAGTTCACGGATTACCAGTCTCCGGAGGGACTTTGCTTATGAGCGATTGCCGTATAGTTGAGAGAAGGTGTGAGACGCTCTAAGGAAATGTTTGACACACATAAATAGCTGTTTAACTAGAAGATTACATGTCATGTAAGAATGCGATAGTATTTAAACTATTATAATTGTACAGAATATTGTGCGTATTTTATTCATCATTACAATTAAGTAGTGCCGGTAGCTAAACAAAAGAGGTTTGATTATGTACGTAAAATTCTTCATAGATTTTGTTTATTTCACACAAAGGTTTGATTTCTGTTATTTTACTGTAATAAAATATGCTCGCTCTATATGAAAGAAGCATACTAAATAATTATTTGATTTTTTTTAATAGTCAGGCTCGATTATATTTATATATTACATAATACATACCAACCGAGAATAACTAGGTGACTCTACAAATGTTAACTTTTTATGAGAGCGTTTTTAAATATTTTTAATTATACAAAAAAAAAATGCACAATAATGTACATTTGACAGTTTGTCGATACAAAAAACCTGTCATGTTCATACTTGATTTAGACAGAAACGATACTTACCTACATATTATCACCAACACTATTTCGTCTTTCTGCAATTTAGCTAGATACATGCTGGCCTGAATAATCATTTTATGTTTCACTATATATTACTATATTAGAACGTTTTGTAGCATTTGACAGCTGGTTTCACGTTACTGGACACGTGTAGCATGGTGAATAAAAATCTCACTTACACTGCCAATATATAAAACATTTCAATGTCACTAAGATGGATCTGAAGGTTGTCAAATAAAAAAGTACAATATGTCATGTTGTAAGAGTCACGAAAACATAATTATATTCTGTTTTTCTTTTTACGCATCCAATCGTCAATAGAGTTTTTTTACACCAAAAAAACAAACTTTTTAGTTTTTACGTCTGTCTACATAAAAATATATTAAATAAAATTGCGTCCGGTAATATGATGTAACATTAATCATTTTTTTAGTATCGGATTTAATACTGTTCAGATCAAATCGAAGGTATCTATTGTGGTGGTTTTATACATTAACTCTCTATCATCTTTGTGGTAGTTTGCTCAGCTTAACAATGTCCAGTCAGGGAATAGATTTCCGGTCGTTTCATGGCTTGAATATTTTCACAAATAAATTAGAGAACGTATTTTTTGCCATATTTGTTTTTTTTTTAACTTGTACGTATTATCTTGTTAAAATACACTAAGAAAAAAATCATTTTGCGAATAATTATGAGTCAAAATAGACACTTGTATTTGTATGCACTATCAGTTGATTGACCTTTCTGAATTGAGTATGAAATATTTTGATGGTTTGTAAATTAGGTAATTTGGATAACATACATATAAGAATAGGTACATCATATTTTTGCTTACGTTTGTAAGTACTCTTGTCAATAAATTTCCGAATTGAAAAGTGCGGTAAAAATCAAATTATTTAGAACTAAATGAATATTGGTCGGCTTGTATTTTGACGAATTCATAAATATACATTTTTTTAAACCATATTCGCTCCTCAACTGGATCATATGGATCTACACAGAGTGAAGATATCCACTCTGAAAGTATGTGAATCTTCATTATGTGGAGATAAGTCTTATTTTTACACATGTTATTTTTCACGGGAATTGTTTGCCAAACATTGATCAACTAATGGGCATTCAGTCCTGCATTTGGGATTTTAAAAGAATCCGACAGATGTAAGAATTGAAACCTACATTCCCTGTATTGCAAGGCGCGCACTCTAGCCTCTACGCTACTGGGGACACATAAAAGTATAAGTAATTATTTTTAAGGAAGTACACTTTCCTCGTATATCTTTCTGTCCGGTCATGATGATGGAAAATTAAAAAATATTAAAAATTAAAAGCATCTTTTTAAAATTGTCAAATTATGAAAACGTTGAAAAATTGAGCACATCTGAGTTAAGTTGATGTAGGTTTGGTCTTATTTCAGAATAAAGCATTAAAAGAAAAAAAGTGGAGCAGGATGTCGGTTTTAGATTCGCGTGATTAAACACTTTTTTATCTTGTAAAGGACCTATTAAAATAGGAAAACAAAAACAAGTTTTTCAATAAATTTATTGTGTAATATAATAGTTAGGACGAATTACCAGTGACGGACATTCTCATTTGCGGGTAAAACTCTAAGACATCCTGTTTCCGCAAATAATTTTCATGATAGATTATTTTCACATAGTTTTCTACAGTGAAAATATTTGGCGTTAAATTTTTTTTTTTCGTGTTGGTATATAACTAGATATTTCAGCCTATTTTGCCAACAGCAGAATCTGTTACAAGATTAATATTTAAGTATAATTTTTAACCTTTACCCTTTGGCAGTCGAGATTTTTGCTTTGCTACAATAAACATGCATGAGAACCGGATTCCAATGAATTAGCTTTCCCCTTAACATACCCTTAAGCCTAGCAAAAATATTTTGAATAATTATTTGAATAATGATAACGGATTTGAGTAACAAAAGTTGATACATCGGATTTTAATTATTAATATAAATATTAATACAATACGTAATGTTAAAATTAAGTCCGTTTCATGATTGACATGAGTGTTATGTTCAGAATATTTCTAAAAATATATTTTTTGATAATGGGGTATAACCACATTAATTGACTTTGCGTCAACCTAGATAGTATGTTGCCGAGTAACCCAGTTTGTGCATTTTTTGCCGTTGATAAGTGTAGATATCCTTGAAAGAAACAAATTTTCTGCTGCAATTACCAGCAGATTTTTTCCAAATTATATCAACTGTAAAGAGTTGACTGAACCGTTAAACCTTTTTGTATTCTATATGGATACAGAGAAAAAATTGATTTGTAAAACCGCGAGTCCAACCTTCAATATTTTTAGGCCACATTATACCATAAAACCGAAGCTGGCCTATTTAGACAACATATTGATATTATTCATCAATCGTCTTATACACATTTATTATAAAATTTATTGATAAAAACTATGTATTTTAAATTATTACTCTTATTAAAATATTTTTGCTGTTGATTTGGTAATTTATCTATTCAAAAATCGATTAAAATATCGTGCTGATATATTATTCGCGGGAATATTATTCAACGAAAGTAAAATGTTGACGAGAAAATGTTAAAATTAAAAATGTATGGTTAGTATTGCCGTATTCGTACATTCGTTTATACTCGTAAGTAGAACTGAATTCATTTCTTGGTGTCATTATTAAAAGATGTTTATCCGTATATACTTTCCATCATACGAACGTATACTGACTCTCAACTAACATGAAACGCTTGTATTAGATGTATAATCACAAATTTACACTAGTTATCATTCCGATTTGATGTTATTATAGTAGAATATTTATCTATGTACATCTCTTTGGTTAGAAAAATCAAATGCAACTTACAGATTTTATGATTGGGTTTGTGGTATTTTGTGTTAATCAAAAATCAATTGAATCGAAAAAGAATTGTGGTACATGTCATGAATTATTTAGATAGATATTAAGAGAAGATAAAGTGGTAAAAGTATGATGACTATTTCTAGGTTTTTATGATTGTTTTACATTTAGAATGTTTTAGGAATATGTATTACACATATGTAATCTGCTGCGTGTAATTTAAAACTCGAGTTGCAATCATATCACTGGTACAATGTCGCATTTTTTGTCTCCAAAAATAATTGCCATGCCTTTTCAAAATTGCTATTTTCCTATCAAGGCTCTATTCAGCCAATAGGTATTTTAAACTGTAACACAATTCAAGCAATTACGATTTTTTTGTAGAATGCAGCTCACGAGCTCACGAACATTCTACTATATGAATCAGATATATTCAAATGAATTGACTTAACATTGAATTGCTTATATTAAGCTAAAATTACTTGTATGGTAATAATACGATCGTTAGTATGATTATTTACCGACAATTCTTTAAAACGTTCAGTTTTTTTCAATCATACGGAAAAATGATTTATTATAAATTATACTGGTGAAAACGATAAGTTTTGCAGTACAATTTTGTATGTCTGATAATTGATTTGAGTTCGTCTACTGCAATATAATCAATTACTTTGTTAAAATTTATTAAGCTCAAAAATTTATTGTGGGAAAAGATACCGTGGGTTATTTAAAATAAATATAATTTAGCCACTTATTTGCGGCTTTGTTGAATACCACTGGCCAATTCGTTTTATGGCCAATCGTTAAAAATTACCTCTCTTTTTAACGACAAAAAATATCCTTCATTTTTTGTAACTTTTTAGTTTTAGTACTGGTAAAACATAATGAACCTTGTATTGTAAATAAAACAAAATTACAGTCCTCTTAGATCAAATAAAAAAAAATTCATCAAATGGATTTATTAAACACTATAACTTGTTTTGATATACATACTAAAAAAATGGGAAACTTTATAGGAATTTTAAATGTAACCGAAGATTTCTCGGTAAATATAGAGGTATATTTTTTGGGGCATTGTAGTACTACGCTATTTTCATAGCAAAATAAAAAAGACTTCATAATAAACCCGGTTCGATAACAGCAGTGATCTAACGAAATGGGTTCACAAGATCGTAAATATTTTATGAGATGTGACGTATATGAATAGTAAGTATGTAATATTTTTAGTTTTGTGAATCGGTGTGACGAAAATAACATTATCTATAAAATAATAAATATTAAAAAAAAATTAGAAGCATGTGTAAGACAAAAAAAATTTCAACATGATTAAGATTTCATTTTTTCATGTATTTTATGTAATAATTTAATTAACATTTTATTATATGAATATTTAGCTGGAGATAACTGACGCGTCCTAATTTAAATACAAATAAATAAAGGTATCTGTAATAAAATTAAATTATAATATAGTGTTAATTATTAAAATACTTCTGACTGCTTTTTATAGATAGATATTGACGACAATTTGAATAATCAAATGACTAATAATTAAATGCTGGCAAAAAACGCACTGTGGATGCTGCATATTCAAAAAAATAAAAAATGTATGTATAAAACACAATCTGCGCGTGAAACCTGTTTTTATACAATGACTTTTTAACTACATAATAACACGTTGAAAGTATTGAGTGGGCTGTGTGTCGAAAATATATGAATTAATAAATGTCCAAAAAATATGCAGTGTTAAATTAAAGCCTATCGAATTAGACAGCTGAATATTCCGGTTATTTTAAACGTCCCTGATATATATGTCTGTATCTTTTCAAAATCTGAAAAGAAACGAGATGTAAAATTTGTGAAAACTTTAGAAGAGAAATCAATGTAAAAAAAAAAAAACGGAATATGTCAGTGATGATTATCAAATTGATAACTGTGTTCTGCATTTTTATCATCGGTAGTTTTTCTTTTTAGATAATGCTGAATCATGCATAAGACATAAAGAAATATTAAACAATTAGAAATTTTCAATGATATATACATTTGTTGTTATTCGACAGAATGAAAAATAAGAAGCGTTTTGTTTGGTTTAAAATCATTTTAAATTTTAAACGATTAAAATTGAACGTTTTTCTCACAATATCCATAAAAGAGAAATGTTTTATCAAATACTAACGGTAAATGTGAAAATAATTAATTATTGATAAATAATTACAAATAAACAACATTTGACAGACTGGTAATAGTACATTTTAAATCACCACTCTCATAATTTGCTCAGAAATCGGATTGTATGGTCCTACAAAACTTTAAAGTTGTAGAGAAAAGTTCGTATGAGATTTTTTTGTTTCATCAAGTAAAATATATATTTATTATAATATGTTTATGTATATTTAACCCTTTTGTAAAAGAAATTGGTAGTGGACGATATAAAAATATAAAGCTGTTTTAATATTTTTGATTCTTTGTCGAGTATATGGATGTAATTTTTAAATTATGAATAATAAATTTGTGAGAGTCTTCTGACAGCTTTTTCCGATGTCCTGAAAAACATCCAGCTAGCAATAATCAACCATGCAATTCAAATCTTCTATATTTCCGTACATGAATTCAAGTATTTAATACATAGCCCATCATAATCCGATTAACTCAACAATTTAATGCATGTTCGTGGTTTGTAGCTCTGTTTGAAATCGAATTACCATAGACTTATTATATTACGTATTGTCTTTAGATTTTAGAATTCCATACTAATGTATTCATATTGTCATAAAGTGTTGAGCGTATTAGATTTTATGACTTCTAATACTAAACAACGAGTTCTAACAAGAGAAAGAATAAAGTTAATTGTGCAATTGCTGACATTCCGTAATCTAAAAAGATTATATTATTCTTGTGTTTGGTTATAAAATCGTTACCTAATTACATTGTATTATATAATGGTCGTTAACAGCATTTTTTTTCTGATGCAATATGCGTTTGCTATTGCACCTTTAACTAATACCACACGAATTGTCTTTTCCTATATAGGTAAGGTTATCTTAAGTCAACAAAAATATCTATTTTAGAAGTCAATTTAATTCTGATGAAACGAAAAAAAGTTCCATTTTAGAATAATCAAACGTCAAAATTAGTTGCAAATAACGTAATTACTTATATTATTTCATAGTAACAACACCCCTGGTTCAAATTATTATGAATGATAGACGAAATAAAGCATGTAATGATATTATACTATTTTAAATACGAACAATCTAGATGCATAATTGTAAGTAGATTAATTAATTGGTTTATAATACTAGAACGAAGTAAAAAAATAAAACATGTGATTTTGTAATGCCATGAACGTGAATATTAATTAATTGTAAATTAATTCACGAATAAATTTCAATCAATTCGACACTACATCTGTCAGCTCCGATCAAACGATACATTAAATAATCAATCAGGAAAATTAGTTACAAAGGGTGGTAGTTATATATTTTCCGATGGCCTAGCCTCTGGAACAGGAAGAAGGCTTCAACATTTTAAGAACGGTTAGTTATAATAGTAAAATATCGTTTGCTTTATTAGACTAAGTATAAGTAAACCGAGAATAAGTATTCGAGGAAAATATATTCAGAATTTTGTACGGGCTACCTTCTACCTACTGGGAGATTAAATTTTCTACAAGTGTGACAGAAATGTTTTCAATGCGTAATAGTGAATGAATTTCATGATAAAAAGTTAATTTTTTGACTTATAATCAATATGTGGAATAGAATAAAGCTTTAATTAATGTTGAATTGAACAGAAATAAACTACACATACACTAAAATATTTGTGTATACCTATCTATAGCATAGTATCTTAGAAGACTTTCCATTTCAAATTTTTATACCATCTGAAAATATTTACGGGCTTAATTTTATGAATGGATTTATTAATATATAGGCTTTATTTGAATTGTGTATATAAATTGGATTCAAATATATTACACTCTCGTAACACTGGGTTGGTGGCTCAAATCATTTGCTAACTAGGTATTTTGGAAAGCTGGGAAAGCATATATATATATCTATGTTTTATGGTGGCTATTGTGGCATTTGAGGTGGGTATAGCTTACATATAATCAGACAATGACAATTTTTCAGGCGGTGCCTTATGGATTGAGGAAAGTTTTGAATTGGATCAAGGCAAGTTACGGTGCCGAATTGCCAATTATTATAACCGAAAATGGAGTTTCCGATTCATTAGGACTTGATGACTACAGTAGAGTGGAATATTTCAACTTGTATTTGGAGCAACTTTTGCTGGCAATGCACGAGGATAACTGCAAAGTCGTAGCGTATATTGCTTGGTCTCTGATGGACAGTTTCGAGTGGAATACCGGATATACGTAAGTATTTGTTTTTCAACCAACAATAATCTTAATTGATGTTTCTTTTGTTTTAGGGTTTTAAGTGTATTAAGAACGAATCTTTACGAATTGCAATGGAATTGATTGATGCTTTACGTAGCCATGTTATCATCAATGTTAGTTTTGATAAATTAGCTTGTTATTTCTTAATCTTTTCCAAAATTCAGTCAATATTTCAAATTACTGAAGCGCCAACGTAAGACTTTTTTATGTTGATAATAAAAGAATTGAACGCTGGAATGAATAGTTTTATAAAAATCTTCCAAAATACTAAAAAAAAATATTATAAGATACGCAATAATTAATGAGTTTCAATTGTTTGATTTGTTCACGAAAATACTTCTGGGCATCATAATTTGGGAATCTCTGACAATAGTTAATGATTTTTTTCATAATATATTAACATACTACACTATAAATAACGATAGAAGTATGTTTATACTTGTTCAATAAAATAATTAAAAAATAAATTAAATTTTAATTGTTATTTAACTTACGTAATTCAGAATGTGTAAATGAAATAAATCAAGAATACATGAACAAGTACGATGGAACAGGATTGCTTAGTTTTATGTTATTCTCTTTAAAAAATATGCACGGAGATAGTTTAACGTCACGTCACGCCATATTACTAGTATTATTCATGCGATTGTATTCTATAGGTGTAGACTCACCTTAATCGACTACAGCCAACAGGTCTAAAGTTGCAAGAAGTGAACAGGTGTGCATGAATTAAAAATAGAATTGGTATATCCTGAGTTTGACATGAAATATGCAAGATATATTATAGATAAAAATAAAAAAATATTCAGTTTGACAAATTCTATCTAGACCAGAAGTCGGCAACGTATACACGCTGTCGTCAATGTCTCCTCAAATAATGTCGCGTCCTCATGTAACAATTATTACTGAGATCCCACAACAGAAAAAAGAAAATATTGTTACTCTTTTTTTACTTACTGGCCTCTCGTATATTTTTCCTTATTGAAACTTTATTTGTGCACAGAATTAGCAAATTTAGTATTTTGTGCTAATACTGGGTGATGGAAAATGTAACAACATTATTGAATTAGAGAAGATTATTTCCATTTTTGAAATAACTTACTTTCACTTAAAACTTTATGTGTGTAAATATATTGCATGTGAAACGATAGACGATGGTAAAAATATAAAATATTGACGAGAATCCGAAAGATTTTACTGGATTAGATATTATGTATGACTTTGTATGAGTTAAAAATAATGTTTTCAAAAATATCCATAGAGGAATTTTCTTATATTTCAATACCGAAGTGATTTTCAAATCCCAAATATTTTATTTTTGAATTAAAGCATTTTTTTTCTATTTCTGTTGTTTATTATTTTCATGGTATTAGCACCATACTACCGTATGACCGATTGTTAAATCTTGACTTGTTATCAATGTCAAGTCATAGTATCAACTTTTAATAATTCAAATTTACGAAACCAAATCAATATGAAGCATTTGGTTACCGTAGCCTGTCTAAATGCATTTGATATGAACTTTTTGTAACATTTTATTATGGATTTATTTTAAAATTTTATTTATATATATTAACAAGCACGTAGTCCCTACAAAATTCTTTATGCATTCAAAGGTCGTGAAAACCTATAATTTTAATAATCATGGCTACGTTTGTAAAGATGTAATAATATTCAAGTCTGTATAACGCGTTCATATCTGAAAGGTTGCCAAGCTCTGATCTATATTGTATAGTTATATTAGTAATATTATACTCTAATGACTTTCAATTCCAGTCAATCAATTTAACAAAAAACGTATTTAGTCATAACGTACCTTAAAAAAAAGCGAGAACATAAAACTTAGATACGTATAACATAAAGGTATCGATATATTCAATATAGGATATTATGAAATTTTAAATAATATGATCGATTTTTGCATTGCCACCACAAATGACTTCTGTGTAACGTCAATATTTATAATATAAAACATATTCTTCTCGGTATCGGTTACCATTATAATTGCAGAAATTCAAGGCCTAAATGTATAATACAATACCTTAATACAAAAAATTTATCATTGACATTTATGAAATAAGTATGATTCATTAATTTTTATAAAGCGGGGGTAATTATTTTTTTTATTGAATTCCTTTTCAAGGTGTTATAAGGCAGATACGAAACATTGTAACTATGCTGTATCGCAGAAAGAAAACACCAACTAAAACATTAGTTTTGGCAAAACATGTTTTAAATGATTATTTTATACAAATTGTATAAATAGCATACACATTTAATTAAAAAGTTATCGAAATTTCCTGCATCTGAATATTATATAACACTTACATTATAATATATTTCAACAGTTTTTTAATCTACTACTGTGTTTCCCTTGTAATAAAACGTGCTAATAATGTCGTCGAGCGAAAAATGAAAACTGGAATTTAATCGTTTTATTAGCCGTATGTATTGCGTTTTTTTTGTTGATTTTATAACATATAGGATACTATTCCCATAGCATGTGTTACAATATACACTTTACTCTCAATTATTCGGGTGTGGGTTATCCGGTTTGCGGATTATCCGTGCCAAATGTTGAAATTATATTTATTTTCAATTGTATTTTAGGATTTTTTTTAGAATTATATAACCTATGCTTTGAATTATTTATTTGAAATATTCTCCTTGCATACATAGAAGGCTAATACGTATTGGAGTCCTCAGGCATGAAAAAATTTGCGCTGGTATAAATAGAGGTCAGTAAATATATATGATCCGCGCTTGATTCACGGCAGTTTTGCGAATGGCTACAATATATAGGTCGAAATACTTTGATGATCTTAGTGCGGAAATGGTAGCGTAAGTTATGTCTCTTGAAATAAATGAATTCAAGTCGGATGTACTCATTGAGAAAAAAACATCAAATCAATTATAACTATGTTGTTTGATTGCTTAAATTAATACACGAGAAGACCTTTTTATGATTTATGAGCCTGTCGCAAAAAAATTCGAATTCGATTAAGTGGCTGCCCTTCGAAGGAAACAAATCAATTCTATTAGAAAATCTGTTATAGCTTTTAAATATTGTATTTTTTTCTGTCACCTTCAGTAGGTATTATATATACAAACATTTACGAAACAAACTGTTTATGATATAACGCTTTAAAATAAATTCACTGAATATTTCGTTATGTTGAATATAATATTTAACATTATGCACTGTAGACACAATGGGTCTTTTTATTTTTTTATTAAACCTTTTGTATTTGGACACAAGCCAAATTTATAAGGCCGCCGGCACGATAGATGTCGCGGCGACAGAGCGACCGCGAAAAATCCACGGAAACAGAGATGCAAAATAGCTATACACATGTGAGTGAGCAAGTGAGCGAGTCGTTATGACTGATGCGCTGCCGAACTTGCTCACTTACTCACTCATCTATTTATAGCTATTTTGCATCTCTGTTACGGTCGCTTGAGGCGGTCTCTCTGCTACCTTTCCCGCGACCTAAGTCGTAAAAGATCTAAAAACCGCAAATGACTGTATTTTCATGAAAATCATACAACTAATTGGAATTTTTTAAAAATTATTCTATTTTTTGCTGGAAAAGCCGTATGGTAAAATTGAATATAAAATTATATAAGAAATGATTCATAAATAATTTTAATTAATTGTGATTTTATTTTATAAAAATCAGAACTCAGAAAAAGCTTATAAAAATACACTGAAAAGATACGTTACTGATCGAAGGGGCTATTTTTTTTTAATTCGTTAATTATACTATCAAGCGAATTAATTTCATTATCATATTAATTGTTTGCGTGGTCAACTGGTTAAATGTTTTTATATGTATATATAAATACTGATAAAAGATGGACTTAGCGATTGGTTAAAATCTTGTTTTCATTATCATAATGTAAATGATTTCCTCCGTATATGTGTATAAAAATAAATATGTATCAAGTAATATGCTTTGAAATAATTGTATACTTATTTTTTGTACATTAACTATTGATTCGTTACTATACGAATTATATTTCTATCGTGTTTGCGTTCATATAGACATAAAAAGTTTCATATCTCACACATGGCATGTAAAGTGCAATGCCATAATTATGAAAACGATGATTGATATGGCATTATTATTTTTGTAGTATGCGCAAGTATGAAATGATAATTAAATGTGAATTAATTTCATAATTATTAGTGCTATTTATTACCTTCCGTTCGTCTTGGAAGGATTTTAAAATGCATAAACCAATTTATCATACGACTTCCACATTATTAACATGCCCATAATTTAATATTATATTATCATATATATAGGTCAGGAAGGAATATTTTAGTCAATATTCATGGCCTACTAATATATTTGTCGGTAAATTTTATACAGAGTGTTTTCAATATATGTATTTCCAAAAGGGTCAATATCTCATAAGGTCTTTGCTCTCCAAACACATTGTTTCCACACCGTTGACAATCGCGTTATCAGGAACAGCCTTGTGATAGGTAAGTAAGCTGAATCATGGACCAAATGTTACGCACAATATGTAAATGCGAGGTCATCAAAATATATCTGTCTATTTTTATATAAGAAGCAGTTTCCGTAGTTTTGATTATTGAGAGTAAAGGGTTATTGGCCGAATTTACGGTATATATTTTAAAATGTAAACAACAATTTAGTAGGCTATATTATAAACGATTCGATTTATATAATTAATTATCTTGGTTGACACACTATTTATTATGAAGACTAATTATGGGGTCAAAAGTATTAAGCCGTATTGTTATAATTCAATATATTGCGAAATGAAGTTCTGTGTGGCAAATGAAAAAATAATCAATAAATTTATCTATATAAACATCGAGTACAGTACAATATAATTATAATTGAAATAATAGCATTAGTAAGCAAGGTAGTTGATGGCTTAATTTTTTCTATAAACGTATTTTTTTTTTAAATCGGAGAACTACTAGAAAAATATTTATTTTTGAAACATCTTTTATATTTATTATAAATAATTACATATATACTACTTATATTTTAAGTTTATAGTAATTTTAATTAGGCTGTGCAATAAAATTGTCTCATTGTTTTACGTTACAGAAATAACTTTAATATTTTGAATAAAAACGGGCGTGTCCAAATACGAGGGAAATATAATAATTATTATTTATGTAAAATTAATTGAGCGTTTCCTATTAATTAAAGAAAAAAATGAATGCGGAGAATGGCGTTTTTATGAAGTTGTTTTTAATATTATTCTCGAGAAAATTATTGTATTCACCCTTATAAAGACAAGAACAAGGTGATTATTAGATATTTTTTGCAGTGGTAGCTAATTGATAAATACACAGATAATATTATTACACTTTTGTAAATTCTTTTATAATTGACAGTTATAGTTAGTTATTAAAAGGTAAGGTTACAGTTACATAAAAACGAAACCGGTTGCACGTATATTTTATTATGGCATTGATTTTGTTCTTAATAATACAAAATTGTTACATGCATTACAAAAATCGTTTTCATAAGCAATCAAGATTGTGTTAGATTGAAAGCAAAATCCATTTATTGAGGACCGAGACTGGGTCAATCGAAAATTGAAAGTTTTGGCACAAATTGATTGGAAATTACTTACAAAAATTAATATTTCCGCGCCGAAACTTGTTTAAATTAAAATAATTTTAAAATGATTAGTCTGAAATTATGTTTCCTGATTTCTACACTGCTGTTATGATCCGTTATGTACATAATACGTATGATCACTTCCTCCCACCCTCTCTTCTCACCATATGCACGAGCAGGGCCAGACGGACGGCCAAAGCAAATGACAGCTGAGGTAGTCATTTCGATCAAACATTATATATTCTTTTGTATTTTTAGTTTTTGGCAGTCACACCGATCATACAACTTTGTTAAGTTTATGACCTTGTTTCGCAAATATTATTTTATATAATAATATATATTGCATTATGTATTTTAGTTTATAATATATAGTATGAACATTAAACTTTATTCCTATTCGATATTAAATTTTCTATAATATGTTAAAATCTATCTTACTTATCTAAAGAAAATCAAGTCGAACGTTTATTTATGTTTTAGTTATTAAAAGATACATAGTATCTATTATATTTTAGTGCAATGTTGTATTGTAAAAAAATGATTTTATAAAAATTATTTAAAATTAAAAATAGCTAATTTCTAACTAATAAGAGTAGCTTCCTCTGACTATTTTCAAAGACTATATTCAAAAAACTATATTCAATATACTATGAATTATGATGAAATTTTTAATTTTATTTTTATTAGGAAACGAGAGCGCGAACATAGCCCTTGCAGATATATGTAATAACTATCATCGTTAGTTTTAATTATACAAAATAAAGTAAAATTACGAAAAAAATCGATTTAAACAAATTGTATGAAAAAGTATTTTCATATTAATTGGTTGATAAATTAAAATAAACTTTTCATGTCTAGTTATTGAAACTGTTTTCGTATAGACTCAGTTTCGTAAGGAGAGGATTTTTTGGATTACGGTAAAAAACGTTTTTATGAATAAAACTGAACCCATATAAAAATAACGTGAATAAAGAAAACCAGTTGCTATTTTTTTTAAATTAGACGATTAGTAATAATATTGTTGCTATAATTGAATTGGCAGTTCATGCAACGTAAGTGGTTTTCATTTTGTTTTATAATTTATCAAATGATTTCGCATACTTTGATAACATCTGCGTACAATTTCATGAGTTTATTAATTTTTAATGCGATTTGCAAGGCTGTGTAGCCTTCTTGTGTTAAATTTAATACGTGAGTGCATTTCGATTATAACTGTTCGGTAAATACTTAAAACTTGACTGTTCCGCTTCAATTGTCAATTTACTTCCTTGAAACTAGAAATTGGGCTGTTTTTAAAAATCAGACTAATCTAAATTGTAAATATAAGTAATCAAATGATCAGACACTTAATTGATTGTTTAGATAACCAACATGACTTAAATCTTAACGCTTTAAAATATGTATGGCAATATAATAATGCAATTAATTAGTTAAAGACATACATACATAAAGCGCTACAATTACTTAACCGTAAGATATTTTTTTATATAAAGAAAATTGATTATCATATTGGTGGAAAAATATTTAAACAAATGTGTATTATATTAATATAATGTGTAATATATGTATAGAAATAATTTCTAAAAAGTAATTGTAATGGCGATTCCATTTTTTCCATTCGATTCCAATCCTTCAATCACCTTAATCCGCTTCTGGATATATGTATTTAGCGACAACTGTGTATACTTGCTTTATTATAAATATGTTTTTGTTAAAAATTTACCATGTGGATTAGATAATTTTATCTTATAACTGGAAAACTGATTTAGTATCTTTCCAATGAGAATTTACGATGCCCTTAGTATAAAGAGTTTGATAACGTCTAATTTGAATACATGTCAATTCTTTTTGTAACAAATCCAGTAATCTCCAGCATAATGTTTTTTTTTTAACCAGGCGGACGTTTATACAAAATCGACAAACAAACAATAAACAAATGAATAAACAAACCAATATTTTGTTGGAATGAATTGCAAAATTAAGTTCTTTAGATTGTATTTTCATGACATTGCTGGGCGACTAAATTTATTGAAAATAATTGCCCTATATTCGTTATAGATTTATTACCTTATTTCATATAATCTCATGAGCTTCCTTACAAAAAAAATAAATTTGTAATAGATTTTGGATATGGAAGCAAAGTAATTATCAGAAATATTTAAAAAAAGTCCGCACTGACATATTAATGTACTTCGTAAAACTGCGATGTGTTCGAGCTCCATTTTGGCCGGATGCATTTGATAATACTCGTACGAGATGGTAATATTTATTAGCCAAGCAAATATAATACAATGGAATGACATAAATGATTGCCCGCGAGCATTCTTTAGAAGTGTGGTAGGCATTTTGAAATAGTTGGCGTACCACTTATTATAGCATTATACATATATAATCCACATGCTAAACAAGCAGAGAGTGAATATTAAAGACCATATAAATATATGAAATCGGCATTTTTCTACTGGTTTCAGATTTTGGTGTTAATTACTTCTGACATGCACGACCTTTTTTTAATATAAATTTATTTAAGCGATTAGTTTGTATGTACAATAACGCTTCGTTAAAAAAAACCAGGAATCTGTTAGAAATGGTGACTTTTAAAGTGACGTTTGAGATGTATTGAAAATAAAATTAGTAGATTAATATTATAGCTTCTTGGTAGAACATATTAGTAATGTATTTTAATATATTTTTGTGAGTACTGACTGTTAATGAATCCTGAAATCAATACGTCATTCATATTTTTTTACTATTTTCGCTCCATTTTGACAGGCTATTTTTCATGAAAGTTGTTCGTCAAACATCCATATCCAGTCCAGAATTTTCGGATTTAAAAAATACGGAAGATATGAGAATCAAATCCACATTCCTTGAGTGCATGGAAGGATATAATATTCAAAACTCTGTATAATTCATAAGTTCGAAAGAGGCTAGAAAGTGGATCAGTTGTTTGGGCCCCGAATCACTTAAAGTACGACCTTATGGTGGAGTGGGTTCAAAAGAAATTTCTGAGACTTCTGTACTCGAGAGTATATGTAAACAGTCTGTGACTTTATCCAACTGCTTTCACATTAGGCATGCTTTATTATTGTAGCTTAAATCTGAGAAAGAACATGTATTTGGTGACGAATTTTTTTCAACTTATGCGAGGCCTAATCGACGACTCTGCCACTCTGGCGCATATTGGTCTATAAATCTCTGATAACTATCTCAGAAATTGAGAAACAACAAAATGAAAAACTAACCTGCCAGTGATAATGCCAATGCGGAAAGAAATCATCATGTCTAACAAAATTCATTCAGTTATTAATATCTTCCACATATGTGAGAGTGAGTTTAGATAGATGCTGTTGTATATAATTTTAGAATAGGATCTGTCAAACTTTCATCTCAGCACGAATTTGAATTACGGTATACATTCTTTTCTCCACGGCTTACGCATGTTTATAGTTTTTCAGGATTTGATGGCTGGATGGATGATAGATTTCTGTTATTATATATTATACATTTTTTTATACAAGATTCAATTTTTAATTATACTTTGTTCGTTTTACTATGATATGTATATATATATACCGGAAAATTCTTGGTAAATGATATGATATAGGGTTTTATGAATTTTTGGTATGAAAATATGTCTGGAAAAAAATTGTTGATTATAATTATAATTGCACCTGCCATTCTCGGATCGCTGGCTTTATCTACCACAATTTATTTATTTATTTTCCTTATTTGAGTTATCTTTTTGTATGGAAAATACTGGATAAAACCAGTGAATTTCTAAATATTTTTTTTCTGTTATCTATAGAGAAAGCTTTGGATTGCATCACGTCGATTTCCAGAGTCCGGAAAAAACGAGAACTCCACGACTTTCTGCCAAGAATTTGAAGGAAATTGTGAGATCGAGAGTTGTAAACTTTGACTACATCAAGCGGCCCTAGAAAAATATGTTCATGTATTAATTTTAATAAAACATTGTTAATTATCTTATAAATATTATAAGTAAATAATAAAGTCAATATTTTCGTGAAACTTCTTAGTTGAGAATGTTTTATTTTTTTAACCTTTTTCCCAAATTTGTAATTCTTTAACCATTTACTGCCTATGTAATTATTTAAACGATATTTATATTATTCATATTAATGGAATTTGTGAAAAAATTTAAAGATTACGCGAAATAAATGAAAATTAAACTCACTTATAGTGTCACATACATTCTAATCACTTAAACGAAACTTTAACCGTTGCCTCTTCATTTTGTGTATACAATGTAATAAGAGTTAATTTGAGTTTTTTCGCAACTTTGCACTTGCGTTTGATCAAGTGTAGTTCACTACTGCTTTGTGTAGGCCGTAGTTACAGCGTAAATTAGAAAAATGTGTGCTGGAATACGCTAATATAGCTATACTACAAATACTTCATGATTTAGAAGTGTGGACAGAAAACAACTTTAGGATATTAATTCTATACTCATCAAATATACAAAAATAAAAAGATGCAACTTTTTTATGACGTGAAAAAGTAATAGGGAAAATAATTGTATTATGTCAATTTTATATTACTATAGACATCAAATACTTGAGAATACAATTTTCGGCGCATTTTTTTTTACGAGGAAAGGTTGTTAGCCAGTTGACCAACGCATTTGAATTCTACGCCTTAGATCTAAATATAAATTAAAGACTTATTTGTATGATACAAATAGGGTATAAGGTGTATTTAAATTTTACTTTACATTTTAATATTTCTTTGATTTTTTGACATATTTTGTTTTGGTAAAAATGTTGATGGCTATCAGCATAATTAAATCGATATATTAAAATAAATTTGGAACCATACAGCTTCACAGTGGGAATATATATATCTACACATATTAGGTACTTTACATGTCATGGAAAATTATGCCATATATCGCTTTTTAGTAAGAAATTAAATTAAATTTGAATCCGTACTCGGTTTAGTTATGCATAAAGTGACAAAAGTGAGTATTTTAACAAAAATAGTTTTAGCCAAATTGATTATAACTGTATAATCATAATCAAAATAAATAATTCTTAGTGAACACTGTGGAAATCTGGTTTTAATAATGAGGAGTATTTGTAACATTAAACCGGTCATTATGCAGCTGGGAAATTTGTAGAAATTTAATAATTAAATGTTACTTAGGCATTGTTACCTCACATGCACCAGCAACGTGAAATTTTAGGAATCACTATTTTGAAAGCAACGGATTAATTCATTTGATCACATGCCTCTGGAAAATCCACATCGGAGAGAATATATATTTTTTAATTCGGAAAATAAGTTTTTTTTAACTGGCCAGTTTTTTGTAGAATACTATTATGCATGGTGCCTTCGTACGCAGGCCATGATTTATTGTTTTAGCTGTTGAATATATGATTGGCGTCTTTACTATCTGATTGAGCAGGTTTTATGCACGTTGCGAGTGACGTAGCGACCGTAGCAGCTACAGCGTCTTGTGATACGTATTTAAGCTGTCATTTCTGTTTTTCATATTAGTTTATCGACATTTATCAAGTGGTGCGGATTAAAGCTTTCCCAAAAATCAAAGCTTGTCTGTGATTTTTTTAAACATTTGTTTTAATTGTGTTACACATAAAAAATAATATCTAAAATTAGCTGCAACCATAAAAATAAAAACTTTATTTTATTAAAAATTTAATTAAATTAATTTCGCTTAATTGACGTTAATGATAATTGAATATTGAACGTTTGGCTGTAAAGTGCTGTGCTTTGTGGTGAAAACAATTTATTTGAAAAAAGGTGAGAAGTAAAAATATTAAATATTATTAGGTTAACAGTTCATTAAAAATGCTAATATTCACCATAAATACAAAAAAAAAAAATATTTATGATTTTAAAAATCGATCATAAAATTAAATACTACAGTTGAATCGTTTATACGATATGCATTCTTTTCAAAATATAGATAAATCCAGAAGAAATAAAAAAAATCTTATCGTAAAACAATATTTTATTTGTAGTTATATTGTAAAAGAAATCGTTACGTTTATCGACCTTGCTGACCTTGGCCTTCTGCCCAATTAAACTATTAAAACAGTGTTGCTCAAAATGAATAAAGACTAATCATTAGATGCCTGTGCCGTATGCTATTGATGAAATTCGGTATTTTTTTATTTAAAAATATGCACAGTAAATCGCATTCCAAAAGTGTGTTTTTCGTAAAATGTGCTTATTTTTTGACATTGAATTTGAAATGCATTGAAAATTTTCTGTTCGAAGCAGCTGAACTCGATTAAAATATTGTTATTGTGTAGAGCAAAAAATAAATACATATATTTCTAGTGTCCAATAGTTTTTGAATTGAAAATAAATATGTTGTCGTATTTGCATTTGATGACCGACCATTTTTAATTAAATTTTTATTCTAGATAAGTCTGAATGATCACAGTGTTGTAAAAATTAGCAGTTTAATTCATTCCTCCATGATTATGTTAATGTGTTAAGTTTAAATGGTACATGTCCAGAAAGAGATATTTTTCATGAGAAGTTTCAGCAAATTGCTCAACATACAGCTTTGTATATTTTTTTGTTAAATTAGTGTAGCGACAGCTTTTTTATTATTACTAATAACACTCTATAAAAATTTTGAGGCTATTTATAAGATTTTTATGATAAAAAAAAAAATTAAATGCATTCAAAACAACATGTTATGATCAAAAGCTATTATGATATAAAAATATACGATTAGATTATAAAAATGACAGAAAATATCTAACTACATATATATATATGGATAATATCTGTTTTAAATGGAACACAAAATATAATTAATTTTTGTTTGTGTTATAGTATTTTTATTTTTAAGCTTGTTAGATGATAGAATTAAGTTTTATAAACTTTTTAAATATCGCACTTTTCCATTTGTGTGCTATTATAAATAAATACATAGGTGTGATTTTTTTATATATATTGTAACGATTCGTGACAGCAATATAAGTCAAGAATGAAATATAATAATTACCCGATCTATTGTGAATTGTTTACACGTATATATATGTAAATAAATGCAGAAAATATGTGAAATAATCACGATGCTGAGTTGGCTGGAGTAATGAATAAAATTTTAATCAGTGTCATGTCTAAGGCGATATCTATGACATTAAAAGTAATCGTATAATTTTAACGGCAAAGTTGATATAATATATATTATAATAACAGGTAATCTCTTGTGGGTTTGTACCGGCTCTATAAAATCAGTAGATAACGTATTTTTTTATTGAATTTAAACTTTCGCTGAGAATAATTTAATAGTTTTACTGTAATTGCGAAAATTGCTTATTATGAGTTACGAAATTGGCTGATAGCTAATACTCGTAAAAATAGCCTGTCTAGTTGAATTATTAAATTGCAGAGATCTACAGTATTCAAAGAGATCCCATAGAAAACATAAAGCGGTATTTTATATGGCGTAATAAAATGTGAAGATTCAAAGGTATTATGGATTACAAACTGCAAAATATAACGAAAAAAACTTTTTTATTAATGGAATAATAACTTTGGAGTGCGAGCAGACGAATGAATTTTTATCATATCGCCAGTCGTTATAATTTATAAAAAAATATTACAAGGAAATTCAATCATTTATTATATAAACTGCACTAAATAATTTGATGTTGAAATATTGATATCGATTAATAAAAGTGTTGAATCACCAAGACAATTTATTAGTTGCATAAAAGCCGACTGCTTAAGACAATTATCTCATTGATTACAAAATGTTTCGTAAAGAAATTTTGTAGAAAGGAAGTTTGACAGTAAAAAATGTTTCAGCTTATAAAAACTATGCATTAAAACAAAACGAATGTGATCCTTTCAAGAGATTCAGCAATACTAATTAATTTAAATTATTTGGGAATAATGAATCATTGATTCAATTTCATTTTGAATTACTTAAGACCTTGGCATTATAATATTAATATATATTTATAGTAAAAAATATACTATGGTTATAGATTTTCTATATGCATGTTACTGCGTTGCCGAGATTTAGCGATATAATTTTAAATATTAGTTGACACCCTGGCAATGCCGAACAGCAAACAATTTTATTATATTTTGCCATTCAGTTGATCGGGTAAAATGTGTTCTTTCCGGAAATACCCATTGTTTGGTAATTTTTCGATCTGGCCCCGAGGAAAAATACGGCCATTTCACACTTTATTGCTTGTATTTTGAATTGCTTTTTGCTTTTGCACGTTAAAGCTTGATTAATTATTTGTGATCAAAACGTGATTTAAAATTTATTATTTCTCGAGAGCAAAAAACATCCGGGAAACGTTACCTTCTGATGAAAAGAGAAGTGCTTTCAAATAAAGTAAACATTTATCATGCTTAATTCACGCTGGGATACATACTATGTGAGATTATAAAAATCAAGTTGTTATGAGACAATATCAAGTTAAATTGAAAAAGAAACATCAATATTACTGAAAAAAATGAGTAAACTATTACATTATTCAAGGTTTTGAGTTGTACATAATGCTAGAGAAATATAATCGATCATATATGTAATAAAAAAACATTCGAAGTATTTTTAAAGCTATATTTAATTAATTTCATAAGCTCCAATTCACGATTTTCCATTATCTTTTATTTTATGGAAACAAGTTGATGACGAGCCACTAATATTTTTCTGTCTCTATGCCAAGTGCATTGGCAGTGTTTATAAAAATGAATTGGCTTTAGATAAGAAACAGTATTCCAATCATAATGCTTATGGAACAAACAACGCGTTATAAACTTAATAACTCCTTCATAAGCAGTAGTTTCTTCCAAAGAAATCTTTTCTTGAGTTGTTATAAGTCTATGTACACAGACGGTTTTTTGAAATGTTTTATTTGATTTTATCAGGTACGCAGCACGTGCATTTTATTTTAAAATTGTACTGTCGTGAAATGTTAAACTTTTATAATTTAAAATATTGTGTATTTTATAGAATAATAATAAAATTATTCTATTGAATAGCATAATCAAAATAGTGAACATAACGCATCATACAAAAATACACACACGAATCCATAGAAAATTGCTACATTCTATAATATTACATAATATAAATTTATTTTAACATACATTGGATTTATTTGTCTTTTATTTAGCGTGATCAAATTTTAATACGCATTACACTAGTATGTAAGACTCGTTGTTTTATTTGAAGTCGAATAAATATATACACAAATTAATTATATTTCTTAAATATTTTAATAGCTAGACACTACTTTTTTTTAATAGAAATAAATGATTAATTTATTAATGCTTTAGGTCAGTCGCATTACTTTGATATGAACGATTTACATTAGCACAGAAATTAAAATATATTAAATTTTTTCATAGTGATTTAACATGAAGGATATTTTAAATATTAACAGTTATTGTTATTGAAATCCAACTAAATGTTGTAGGAACATAATTATTTTAATA
This sequence comes from Rhyacophila evoluta, assembly GCA_022683975.1. Taxonomy (NCBI): domain Eukaryota; kingdom Metazoa; phylum Arthropoda; class Insecta; order Trichoptera; family Rhyacophilidae; genus Rhyacophila; species Rhyacophila evoluta. The sequence continues at coordinate 5,630 of JAGVSQ010001298.1, read as the reverse complement.
CTTGGAGATTATTACGAGTAGTTTAGTACAATGTTTACCTTGGTCTATTTATAAAAAAAGGCAGTAGTCCTATAACCGTAGATTTTTTTTCGTAAGGTCAATATTTTTTTAGATGTCCAGTATTCTGTAAAAGCAGTGTGTCATTCACCTTAGAAAAAAACACATGTCCAAGGATGAAAAGAAAAGTATAACCTGTGGAGTTGTTTTACGCGTTGTACTCGATATCGACATGGAAGTCACGAATGCTACTAGTTGCAGCAAGGTTGACTGCTGACTATTTCAACCGTGTCGTTGGCCATAAAGGAAAAATATTTAAAAAAATCGTAAATCAATAAAGACTTAATCAACCAAAATTGAGTGAGTTAAATACAACTCTACATCAAATTAACACCACATCACACATGAGGCTACTATGCATTTTCAAACGCGGCTTATTCTATTAAAAAAATTGTAATGAAAAATACATTTCATAAGAATTTTTAAGCACTAGTCTAAAACTTGGCTTAGTCATATACAAAATATCTAATCAAAAAATTTCAGAAGTTAATCTTATAATTAGTATGCAGTACAGTTTATTCCATTTTACCGCAAATCATGTGTTTTCGGAACAAGCCGGGTTTGAAAATAACAGCTTCGTTTATGTACATACATTATCAGTTTCTCTAGAAATCGAGTATATGCCTACAGTGTGAAGATTTCAATTCTAGAAATGGAGTGTATGGATCAACAGAATGTGAAGAACTTATTATGGCGAGATTTTTTGTGAGAATTGATTTTCAGGCAATTTTTCAAGCTATTGGTTATCTGGTTTATTATTGGTCAAATATTATCTGAATACTATAGGATTCAAACCCTTAACCTTCAATACCAAAGCGCTCATGCCTACTACTCGGTTGTGAAAGAAAATATATAAATTACACGAGTGTAATTTAAACTTAACTTTAAAGGAAGTCAATAGCTCAGTTTGTCACGGTAAACATCCATTTTTATAATTTACATTGAAGTCGTAATCTTTTAAATAGTATCTTTTTCTTTGACATTGAAAAGAAAAATAGCAACGCAGGCATTTTCTCAATAATTAGCGACTATTTTTAGATTGTCATCGTATCTATCTTTAAGGTCAACAAAATATTACCACGTCCTATATTTCGCTGAATAAATTGCTGCGCTGACACACGCCGCCATACACATTTATTTCATATGTAAACACAACGAAAATATTTATTTGATGAGATTGATTTCACAAGAATTGCTTGTCAGTTAATTGCTCAACTCATTAGACATCTAGCAGTGCATCAATTGAATATCTTTATGTCTTTGGATTTGGGTTTGAATCGCACTTGCCAATCGGTAATGCAGGTATTTTCTATTATAACCTAGTTAATTCAAATAACAAACATAATAATAATTATAAATTATATTAAATTTGAAAAAAAACATTCTTACCGATTTGGAATAACACTTCAGTTTATTTTGTTC
>JAGVSQ010001297.1:0-30256 GCA_022683975.1 Rhyacophila evoluta | reverse complement strand
GTCTTGACAGATTATTTTTCACGAGAATCGTTTGTCAGACAATTATTCAACCCAACGGGCATCCACCAGTCCTGCAATTTCAGATTTTTAAAATCCGACCAGATGGGGAATCGAACTCGCATTTCCCGGATTGCTAAGCGCGCACGCTACCAACTACGCCAAGCGGGGAGATATTTTTAAATATTACTATCAAATTAACTAATATCATTTAATGTTTTTTAAATTTTAATTTAAAAGTAAGGAATTCGATTTAATGATATATATTGACTTCAGAGTTCTTTTCAACTTTTTTTTTTTTTTTGCTGTGTGGTATAAGAGGTATTGCTTTGGCATGCGTAATATTTTTTAAAGAAGTTACTAAGAATTCGAGTTACTAGAAGACTGCATGCATCCGTAGACAATCAGTATATAAATTTAATTTAAAAGAAACCTCAATTTAAATCCAAACTATTTCATTGATTACAGTGTAATGTGGTTATTGAAATTTATCTGCAAACCGTATATTTCATTATAATTATCCATAATTCTAAGGGTTCAACTAAATATATACATACGTACTCAAAGAACATTTATAATTATAGTATTTGATAATGATGTTGTAAGAAAATGTGAATCATAAAAAATAATTGACAATTAAATATAATTTTTCAGATGTATTGTTTCTAATCTTCAGACAACTGAATAGTGTAGTTTTAGATGACTTTTATTTGAAATCAAACGATAATCATAAGTTTATTCGTAACACAAATAATAAGAAGAAAACTTGCGAAAATTGTTTAATAAAAAATGTTTTAAATCCTTACACGCGATTTTTTTTCATAACAACAGACAAATCATTTATTACAACTACGAATATTTAGTTGCAATTGGCTTCATCAAGATCTGTCCAAATACACAGACATTTAAACACATCAATGATCAAATATATAGTAATGTGGGTGTGTTATCTATTGAATTAGAGGTTAGTAAATAACTAGCATTTAATTATAACACAAATGTTTGATAATATATTCCTCAAACCATTTAAATGACCACATTAAAATGCCACACGCCTGAAACAAATCGTAACATAACAGCAAACAATAACGATGTTAAAATTTGAACTTTATAAAGCTGAAACTACAGTTAACTATGTGAAAACAATGAAAGGAAAAAAGTTTTATCTCTTCAACGAAAAGCTTTTTGGACGGCAGCCAAACAAATTAATCGGTCGAACTAAAGTGACGGTTGTTAATAAGATAACTTGATTAAATGAGGGTTTTGTGAGTCGAATTAACACCGGACTGAAAGCTTATCTCAATAAGCTAAATTGTTAATGAGATTAAGACCATTTGCCGGAAAAGGACCGTCCCGCTTAGGCTAAGGCGGAAATCTAAATCTTGATAAACCTCTCGAAGTAGTAAATAGGTTAGAATAGTTCAAGTATACATATGTTTGAAAGTGAAACTATATATATCAAATATGCTTTTCTACTCTAACCATACCTCCTTTATATGTGGATACTAAGTAGCATTAGACTTTGCATCGTGAAGCTATATTTAATATATCTTCAAAATCATGCAGTTTTAAAATATATAAATTTCAGCAAGTCGAATGAAGAGACACGCCACGTTAAAGTCCAATCCATCATATCATATATCACATGTTACCTTACGCTACATTTACTATTTTATTAGTGTTTTATGTTATTATGATATATACATTCAAAATAATGGAAATATTAGAAATATGTCATTATTTAGGAATTTAACTCACGTTGTGGTTAAATTAGGTGGAGTTTTTAAAAATAGTTGCACATTTCATGTCTCTCTTGTAATCCTCAAAACTCTGCCTTGAACGAAGAAGTGAAAATCAATTCACCATTTTAAATGATAAAAGGTACAAATAGACTGAAAAAAAGATTTTACTGCAGCAACATTTTAAATTGATGTTGATCTCCTAGTGAATACGACTAACATAACTTATTGAAATTTTCGCACGTTTGATATTAAGAGGTAATAAGCTTTAGTGGTTTATCCGAAACAAAACAGTAGCAAAGTTGATTCTAAGTCAAACAAAACACAAGTAGGCACGAGCTTTTAAGCTCCGTTAGATACGATACAATCAGAACAGAAACGTTAGCTTACAAAATGCTTTCGGGGAAATCCCGGAACACCGGAAACAAATTTAATGGGCAAGTAGGAAACCGATTTCGCCCACTGAATGTTTCATTTGCTGCGGATTCGCTGGTGGCATCGAAAGAACGCTGGAGCGAAAACGGTAAACATTATTATGGGTAAATGTTGGTATTCCGTAAGTTATCTCTCTTTCTACAATAAATATAAAATGGCTTAAGGGTGAAATATTCCACACACACCACGTTTAACAGGCTTATTATTTATTATATATTAAATCAAAGTGTTGAAAGACAGAATATTTACGTAAAGGTACATGAATACCACATAAATATGTACGACTAGACTATAAAATAAATAAAAGCTTATAAAAAAAGTAAAAAAGGCTTCAGATATATTTATATTATTTTTCTAAAATAAACCATGTAAGTTTGCTAACACACAATCGCTACCTGAAATTATACTAGAATAAAGATTTGCCACGCCGAATCGGTGAAGATTTACTTTGCCATTGTTGCTAAGATGATGTTTTTTAGCATTACTAAATATTAGTTGAGGTTCGTTTGGATGCTCGAGATTACGAGCTTAAATCACTCAGCAGCCAAAGTTGTAAATAAATTACAAAATACAGGACAAGATGCTTAATGTATAGTTAGCTGAAAGTGAAGCCATCTCTCAAAAAGTCTATATTTACAGGAGAGATAATTGATCAAATTCTTGAGGGAAAATTTTAGGCAATATCTTCTTTGACTGTATTCTCTATGCCTAAATAATTTTGGCGATTTTTTATTTTTATTGGATGTAGGATCGACATCATAAAACCAAATCTAAGCGGAATCCAGATGTTCTACATTTTTGTCCCGTTTAATATCATTGCCACAATTTTTGATACATTCAATTTGCCTTTGCAGTATTTATTCAGCGTTTTAAAAACTATGGTGGACAATATATCGGAATGTACTACATTGTATATGTAAAAGCAACATAATAAATATGGAACTAGATAAATAGTGATGTTTAAAGACGAACACAACACTCAAAATCCTTTTGATGTCTGTAGGCCATTTCAATGTCGAAAGAAATGTTTATCCTCCCTTGCGGGTAAATAGGACACAAATTTCTTACAATGAAACTGCAGGATTCGTCAAAACGGGTTTCTTTACGGTGAGGGAAGGCACTCGTAAAAAGGCAATATACCGGGACAGGTGAGTCGGGCGAATGGAAAAAGACCGCTTGGAAAAACTTCAATTTCCACGTTGTATTTATTAGTTTTCCCAACGTCTCTCTCCGAGGGATATTTGCAAACAAAAAGGGCGCATCGGCCCTGGGGGTTTGCACGCCCTACCGAAAATAAAAAAGGGGGTTTTAGGATCCGGTTAAGGCGCGCGGAAAAGGTCGAAAGGGACCGTGGAACTGCAGGCAATATAAATAATTCTGTGTTCAAATATGTAGCCTATCCATAACAATCAGGAGCTTTTTACTAGGGTAATGTCATTGCCTAAATAACTGTTGTGTTTGACCTTTAGCGCAGGGGAATTTTTAACTGTAATACACAGCCTCTCTCAGCCATTATAGTAATAAAACAGAATTACGATGCATTTAATTAAACTCGTGTATTTGGTGAGATGATATATTGTGACGAATAATCAGACTAAAACAAGATTGTACATTTTAATAAAATTGAAATCAAGCACTATTCAAACAAATCGAAAAAAAAATAACAATTAGTATTAATTTAAAAAAATCTGGTATAAATTAAATCGTAAATATGTATTATTACATCATCAATTTTGTTTTTATCATATATTGCGATATCGACTTTACGAAAAATCGACAAAGTGAACACAAACATAATGGTGAATCAGTGTATTTTATGTTATTTCAATGTCCAATTCAAGGGTAAACAAGCATGAACATGACCCCAGAAATGAATATATGGATCGTCGCATTGTATAGACTTATTTCGACATGAGTTAATCACGAAGACGGCTACTTAACTTATTAGCTAAATTATTTTATGTGAATTTCTTATTCGTTAAGTTCATATATATTATATTAAGCCCTGCTTTAAATCGTAAGTTCACACACAATTACCAATATATTTAAGCTTCCTCACACAATACACATTATATATTGCACCAATTTAGGAAGGATTTTTAGAAAGTTTTAATTTTGTATTTATCTAATTGTTTAGTACTAATCCTTTATACAACCATAACATTTTTGCTTGAGAAGCTTAGAAAGCTTTGATGTAAATATACATGAATTAAGTTTGGTTTCAGCGAAAAAAAAATGATTTAAACTTAACAATAATTTACTTACTCATAGCGCGTTAAAAAAAAGTTCTTATAACACTATCTCAAATAAACTTATCCTGAAACGATAAAACTTCAGCGGCATATTTCTTCCCGTCGCTTTTTACAGCAAAGCAAGTAGCTCCAATTTGTCAAACTATAAAGTCTTGGCGATTAAATATTTGAGAGCGTAACTTTTGGATAGTTTTACGTGCATCGATTATTTATGCAAAAACTTGCGTAATAACCGAGTCTTCTCTCCCTCATACGTTTCTCTCCGTCCCAACAATATGCGAACATTTTATGAGCGTTTTGCAACACCAGATGCCGCGCGCTTCGCTACTTGCCCATAAATCTTACCGCCTCATGCATATTTTGTGATATATCGAAGTCCCCCCCTGCACACCCGATGTAAAGTAAAGAGAAAACTATAAATGGAAAAGAGCCAGCGGAAAATTCACTGCGAATTCGAGATCGCTTCCGAACCGCGTAAAAGTTGAACGTTGTAATATCCTGATTTAATCTTTGAAACAGTTCAACACAATGTATATTTTGTAAACAGATACATTTTTTTAAATTCGGTATTTATTCATAAAATGTAAAATTCTTGGCAGTGAATTTTGAAGACTGCATGATTGCATTTTGCACGTAATCGAAAAATTAATACAATCGATATTGGTAGTTCTTTCGTTTAAATAGACAAATAAAGACATTTCCAAATGCATACTGCAATTTGTCACATAATTAAGACGTGCTAAGAGTTCATAATAATCCTATTTTTTTTAAATATTTAAGTTAAAATGTAATACATGAGGTTGTCTCCCCGGTGGCGTAGTTAGAAGCGTGCGGGTCTAGTGATCCGGGAAATGCGGGTTCGATACCCCGTCTGTCGGATTTTTAAAGAATCCAAAAATGCAGGACTGTATGCCCATTGGATTGAGCAATAGTATGACAAACATTTCTCGTGAAAAATAATCTGTCAAGACGTCTTTACATTGCGGAGATCCATACACTCCACTTCCGGAGTGGATATATTCACACTGTGTAGATCCATATGCTCCATTTTGAGAGCGAACATGGTATAAAAAACGTAAATTACTATACTATCTATGAAGAGTTAGTCTAAATAACAAGCAACAAGCAATACTTCCATTTCGATCGAAATTTAAAGACATTTAACAACACCCAAAGGCAGTCTTCTGCATTTATCATATATTAAACAACATTTAGTCGTCGTATAATAAATGTGTGCAACTTTTTAATGTAAAACCACAATTCCACTCAATATTACAATGTATAAGGTAAATTACTCGCCGTTAAATATATGAATTGTTTGTTTATTTTTCGCCCTAGTATCCTAGAAATAAATGCTACTATTTATTAAAAAAAAAACACTGTAGTTAGTTAGCATACTACCTACCTTTCTAATTCATAGCAAGTGATATTTCAGTAAAAACACATGTAAAATAATCACTGTTAGCATCCCTCGATATTATAACGAACAATGAAACGCCATTTTATAGCAGTGAAAGGGTTAATGTCAAAGCGACTAGTCGTATAAATATGGCCGTCAAATATAATAATTTAAATATACATAACAAGAAGATTAAACCATTCAACGCGGCACACCATTTCCCCGCTCGTACGTCGGTTAATACAACTGAGCTACACCACAAGTGTTTACATGTCATGCTAGTGTAACATCCATTTCGGTTCGTGAACGACAGAGACCGCGGGCGGTTCCGAGACGGAATGAGCTCGCGCCAAAACCAAGGGGGCACAGTTTGGTTTGAGCCCCACGAGACCGCAATAGAAGAGTAAACACGACGCCGGCGCCCTGATTGTCGCACATGCATACTATGTCGGGATGTAGTGATTTGGTTGACGAATGATGTGGGCTTAGTTCTAGCATGAAACGTTAAATAATTAGCATGGTTATTCTTCGCGTCTTAAGTTAACTCGATTTAGTGAAACCACAAATTTGTCAAAAAGTCATAAAGCAACAGTATAATATCACTGTGCTGAAGCTTGACATTCAGGGCCGATGTATTAAACAAAAGGAAATTAATCTTTCCACAGAACGATATTTTTCCCAAATACTTTGTGGCACAACTTATTGATAAAAAACGTTAAAAATTCCTATAAATATTTCGAATGATTGCAATTATTTTTAATATCCTTATTCTAAGACAAAAAATGCACCAAATCAACAAATTGTCGTAGTAAAGGAATACACTGCAATAATGAAGAAGTACAATCAGCCTTATTTGCCTGGACAGACAATAGCAGCCTAAATAGTACATGTGCGCATGACACGCCTGTGCCTACGCATATTCATTAAAATAACAGGGGCTTTTTCAGTCAAATTCAAATTCACCCGAGTGACAAATAGTGTAAATAAGTGTTATATGGATATACCGTATCATGAGATTTTTTTTATATATTTTAATCCTTTTTTCAACTTGAAAACAAATAATACAGAAACGTTAAGTTAATCAAACAAATTTCTTAATTTTCTTATCAAATGTCGGATTTTTATAGACTAACTGTTGTTTTATATAAGCATGATGCCAGTAATGCTAGGGTTAAAACTGGCGGTCAATGCGTTACATTTGTCCATGAGTATAGGAACAACATACGAGTGTATGCAACTAATGTTCGAAATATTAAAAATCCTTGCACACTTACGAATGATTTACAGCGATCGAGCGCAGTAACTCACTTTAATTGCGCGAGTCACGGCTCGTAAAATTCTCTCACTGCAATGGATTACATTATTATTATATGGCGTAGAAAACTAGTTAGCCACGACTCGTGCAAAAATCTCACGTAAATTTTCTCAAACGGTAGCACATCGCTCATCTCTGTAGACAATGAGATGAAAAACGACACCGCAGACTGGGTGATTTAAGATGCTCGATAAATACTGTTCACAGCCACCCACGGCGCGTAAAGGGTTAATGAAGTACCGCTAGATTAGTAGTATTCTATGAACAATTGTTACAAAGCAGGTATTCTACTACGACCAGCGGTTTAAGCCTTGTGAGAAATAATTAGTAATAATTAGTGATGGGTGTAAATGTGCCAAATATATTATCGATGTATGTAGAAGATATAGAGACGTTCTTTTATACATGATCAAGTACAGCGGCTTCAGACACTGCTAACGAATAAAATTTCAATGACAAATATGTCTATATAAATGTATATTTTAATTCTAAATTAATTTCCATCAAGCACCATCAGTCGAAAATATTAAGTATATTTTAATAGTAAAGACTAAATTAATAATGAATTGAAATAACCATATGACAAGATATAATACCACATATTTATGTGCTCTAATGACTTTTACGTTTGTTATAATGTTCAATATTATTATACATTGCTTCTGCGACCATAAAACAACGAACAGATAAACGATAAACGAACGCATGTGATTAAAGTTATTTGAGATACTAATTCATTTAAAATTTAAATTATCGGGGCTCTATAATATCCTATTTCATTTTGCACCTACGACGCGTTGCGCTTCGTAGCATACACCCATGAGAGCAAAAGGCTTTCGGGGCACGGATAGGAAAGGTAATAATCGTCCGATAGTGACATAACACAAAACAATAGGTTGTGGTTACATCCCTTTTGCTATCGTCATCGCCGTAAATTGATACCACCGAGTGCACGATATGATCGTATATTCTGATCCGCGGTTTCGAGGGTTGCGTCTAGTTTACCCCGTATCGAGAAATTCGGTAATTATCACAAGGGGAGAACGGCAATCGATAATTACTCAAATTAGGGTGTCTGTCCCTGAGTGTCTAATACTCCTTAATACGTCATATCTGAACATGAATCTAAGAATATGAAAACCTAACCTAACCTAACTTAGACAGAAAACTGTAATCATATTTATTGTCAGTAGATTGATATTGGTGCCAAATATGTATTTTTTTAATTAGTGCGATTTGTGGAAAAATTATAACAATGTGCCACATAGGAAAAAATTTAAGAGAGAAAATTTATATCTATATGAAAAACTCGAACCTACTATCTTCTGTATCGAGTAAACAACTAGCGAAAGCTTTTCAACTCGTCCGCCGAGGCGACGATGTATGTAACGAAATGGTTAGAATAGTGACAACACAATTGACATATTATACTGCTTAATGTGCCCTCCATCCACCCGCCCTGCCCTTACACCTGGTCATAATCAGACGTATCCCGGAGCTCTGATATCGAGAAGCGATCTACTATATTCGCCGGGAATGTCCCAGGAGTAAATATAAATTACCCAAGACTTAGGTAGCCACGCACACAAGTTTGCTTAATGACATGTTACACATTACAACATCACATTATTAAATATTTCACGGCTGACAACGTACATGGCACGGTCATATTGAAATACAGTTGTCAATTTTACATGATGCGTGACATGTTTTCTAAGATCCGCACTCGTCATTGCTTCTTTATTATTTTAACACCATTCGTAACGCTCGTTAAATGCAATACTTCAAAGATTGTAACCGAGAAATTAAGATCTATTAAGAAAGTAATATTAAATCAATTATATTTAATATTTGTGAATAATGAAAGATAACATTTTTAATTGAAACAACACTAGAAATGCTTACAGAAGCGATCTTCACGTAACGATAAGTGAACCGTATTAAAAGCTTTTTAAAAAAGTACACATAAAGTCGACAATATTCGTAAAACTGAAATTACAAACGAACAAGAAACTGACTATGAGCAGTGAATATATTATGTTGAAGACTAACAAAAATGTACTAATACTAAATGACGCTCTATTTTACAGTACGTTGGATTCACTGTGAATGACAGTACCTAAATCCCAAACAATAGAAAACAAACTAAATTAAAACTTTAGTATAACCAAAATTCATCAACACGATAGGTACACCAGTGATCCAAAACCTAAATAAACATGAAAGCTACTATTGAAATTTAAATTATCCGACGATCTACTGATTAGGTGTATCTGATAGCAAGTTTTATTATTTCTTAATTAAATTAAATCTTAATATCCTCTCGTGGGGTTGCCTACTTATTCAATTGTGTGTATTATTTTGTTGTGGGGCAATACATATTGTTTTTCATATCTGTTTCGAAAGTGAGGCATATGGATCTAGTGGATCTAAACGGTGTGAAGACATGTCTATGTATGTGTTGACTCATCAAGAAACACTAGTGTATGATTAATTTTATGTCTTGCTGAGCCAACGAAGTCGCGGACTATCAATAGCTCGCTAGCGATGGGTTGGGAGCCGCTGGGGTAGACGAATACATGAGTAAAACTCCGATACCGACAAGTAAATTGACTGAAACACGAATGTTAGTTATGTGTAAAATGTTAAACTATAATTAACAAACTTAGTAATTAGATCAACGTGGAAAACTGGTACGCTGAACCTGTTATTTGCATTGAAATGATAAGCGTCAATTTTGAATTAGCATATGGCGGATAATCAGCGGTTAACCCTTTTAATGTTTGCTACAAACCGGATATTCGTTAAGTTAACTGTCAGATTAATATTATTTATATTACAAATTGGCTCGAGCTGTTGTATTGATATGTAATTATGACGATGGATTTTTAACACGTTTCACGAAATAAATAATGTCCTAGATTTTTATTTTTAAATAAAATAAGAAAAAGTAACAAATAAGAAAAATGGATTTTCCGAAATTTTACCAAAGTGTACTTATGGTAGATAGGAACTAGACTCGTTTATTTTTTGTTATATGCCATAATGCACAACCGTAAATTGACACTGACAGAAGGCATCCATAGAATAGTCGCCATTTGTTAGGTATTACTTTCTCAAGTCTATAAACCGGTAATATAGTCTATATTGAACGAATTGCTGAAATTAATACCATCATAATCGCTCTCACTTAATTGGAATACATCAACACACGCAATAATTTATACGTTAATATGTTTTATATCGACTTATCAATAATATAAATCATTTTTGTACACAGTGTGTACAATATATAAGGCGCATTCACTTGCCAGCGTGCAGTGTTGTCATTGGATACGTACTTGCAAATGCCTGGGGACTTAAACGGGAGCAAGGAGAATTTAATTGATGTCATATTATAGAGACCTGATGGGTATTAGGTGACTTGCGAGAAACTTTGAAGGGAGGCTACGTACATTAACGCAATTGTAAAATCGATAGCTATAAAAAAGCGTAAGTAAGCTTTAAGTCTACTCAGTGCTTGCTATTCTCAAAGACCCCCATAAAGAGAAAAACAGTTGGTGTATAGTACCTTTATAATATTTATGTAAAAAATATTGTTGATAAGCCGACATCAGTATAAGGCATCTTATTCAATACACATTATTATAAATTTAATCTCAAACATGAAAAACGAACAGATAAATAACCTATCGAATGCTTGGTTTTAAGTAGATTTATTGTTCATCTTCGTATTTATTCAGATGCGGTCGTGCACTTTCTTCGGGTACCATTAAAACATACACACGAGAAATATTGAAAACGAGAGAGAACGGCGTATGTAAAGGAAGATAAATAAATATCTACGCACGTTTTCCGGAGCAAGATTTTATCTGAAAAATGTCAAGATCCAAAACGTGGTCAATATTTTTTTTATACAAAAGAGAAATATTTCTCTTTTAGAAACTAAATAAAAAGTATATAAAAATAAAATGAATGAAAATTGTATTGTTAATTCTGCCGATAAACGATATTCTATTTGATATGTTTGAATAGTGATTTAATAGTAGATAAGTATCAATGCTACATGATAAATCACAAAGCTGATACTTGACTGTATGTTTAAAAGCAGGGACCTTAAACATTTTTTATGTAAATTTACTTCCTCACTACTTCTTGAATAGTTTATTTATATCTATATATATCTCCATATTTTTTATGCCTCTAGCTCTTTGGGGAGTATGGACGTACACGTGCGCATTGCCGCCTTATTTTCAAAGCCATTATTTGATTTTTTTAATAAAATGTTTTTATTTCTTTTAGCATTAATACAAGATAAATCGATCGATGATATTTGACAGTCGTGAAACTTATATTATACATTTTTAAGGTACAAAAAATGCGTAAACTTGACTTTTTTCTTTTGTCTTGTTGATTTCAGCATTGAAAATGTGTGTTTATTTTGTTTGTTATTTAGAAATAGAACAGCATTGGTTACAAATCGGAATATCCAATTCGATTAATTTTACGATATTAGTTAAATTGATAGCAGTGAAAGATTTTAGTGTTTAAAGCGTGTGTGCATAAAAATTACTTACTAATGAAAGAGATAGGATAGTCTTGGCACTTCACAATATTCTCATATCTTTTCGAGTATCACTGAATGAATCTTGTCACCGGGCAACTACTTCTCAAGCGACTTGCCTATAAAGTCACATCAAATTATGTCCAAAGTAGTACATGACAATTCAGGATATAATTAATTACATATGAATACCGAATATAGATGTATAATGAGGAATTGGGCAAACTGCAAACGGCGTAATGTAGCCGAGACGGTGCATGCTGGGCACAATGGTAAACTGAAGTTTAAAATAATACTACTTGGATGTGACGCCCTATTACTCCTCGCATATTAAACATTGATAAGGATTAGATTATAGGAATCCAACTATATACGTAATAAGTTGACTAATATTACTGATTTTAATTTTACAAGATAATAATACATCACCACTGATTTAAGTACAATCCTGTAATTTAAAGATACATACAATAGATTGGTTGATATGTTCAAAGAGTAATCATCTTTGATTGATATTCACTGGATTTTTTTTCAAAACGTATTATTAAAAACATAACTAATCACAAATAGTGATGTTGATGTGATATGATAATTCAACGATCGTCAAACTTTTCGGATGATAAACACTTTATTGGAATATACAAATCAACTGACGCAAGCGTATTAATTATATCAGTACATTCCTCACCGGTAGGAACATAATATATAATAATTATAATAATACGTATGTTAGAAAAAAAAATGAAAGATAGTAATATAATTATTAAGTCGTTGCGAAATTAAGTTTTGATAATAAAACGTTTATTCTTGTTGTCAAATCTTTAAGTCATATTTATTATATATATCTTATAGAAGAGAGGCTTATTATAATTAGACTTTCTTCTATTCCATTTCTATAAACCTCTCAATACTAAACGTATGTATATTTTTAATAACTGATATTTGTATATTTCACAATGTCGAATAATACCCGAAATTGAAAAAAAAAACATTTTAAACAATAATGTAGCAATGAAAAATAGCCACCGATACGAACGAGCTTAAATAAGAGCTTTTAATAAAAACGGTGATAGGTTTGCAAGGGCAAGTTTTAAATATCAGTTCATTTTGGGATACACTCATATTATGTAATACACGCCTTGTAAAGTTGTTAGTTTTTTTGCAAGTGTAATAATGCAAGATTTTACTAATATTAATTAATATTAAACTATCAAAATATGACGGTTTATCAAGGCCCTAATTGAACGCGGATGTTTATTTTTATTCGAGACATACAATGTGCGATCAGAAAAATTATGATGTTGTACAAGTACCACAGATTGATAATCTGTGTGATGGGATAATTTATGACGTAATAAAACACGAGAACACCCTAGGCGATATAGCGTGTAATAAAAATGAAACAAAAGGCATTTTAACAATATTGTAAAATATGAATCAAATTTAAATATTCAAAACGTCCGGCGAAGCATTTATCTGTGTTGCACGGAAAATAAAATAAACAATAACAAAAATAAATTTAAATTATTCGAAATAAAATAAAATAAATAATTTTCATTTGAAATGTTGAAAGCGACCTGTCATAATAATAATTGACTGGTAATAGCGAATGTCAGAATGAGCCGTAAAACGACAGCACAAAATACGTAAAGCAGTATTTGATTGCTTGCCGCATTGATAAAAACTGTCTGGCACGAGCTCAAGTAGGGAGCTCGCACACCGATATTGCATGTGTTATTGAGTGGAAGATGCAATAAAATAGTCTGTATTCATGTGATAATGATACCATAAATCTATGTCGTAGACGCGGCAAAAATATGTTTACGTTCGAACATACGACATAGCGGAGACTTCTATGGGTGAAATCTCTTTATAACGAATACCTGCACTCGTAATAGAGCTGCTAGATTTGAAACAGTGATGTTTGCTGTAGAACATACAGTTAACTCGTCAACCGAAGGGTATTAATGCATGTAATAGCTATCGGTTATGAATTTATAACCAACTTAAATAAAAATCTGGCTAACGTAAGGCAGTGTTTTGCATTGAATCTCTTTTTTGCGTAAATCGAATATCTGCGAGCAAAATAGTAATTTTAATACTTTATCGGAAATTTCTGACCAAAAAAGATCAGCGAAGCTTTCGGCTGTCAAAACAGTATACAATGTAGCTTTTGAATTGAATAAAACGTCAAACCTATATTATTACACGCATGGTAATTTTTTTAACAAAAAGAAGTAGGCTACACACGACAAACAAAATCCAGTGTGCTTTGAATATTTTTTCAGCAGAGTTTCGCGAAACCAGGCCGCTTCAAAATATCATCAATCACATTTCAGCCGGCGGTGGAAAGAGAGGCGACACTGCGCGGAGTGAGATAGCAGGTCGTAATGGAAAAAAATCGACTCGGAAAATAATATCGCTCACAAAAAAAACCCACAAAGAATGTTTCGTTGATGATGATGATGATAATAAAAACGCTGGAAAACATATTCATATTCACACACGCTTTGTGCGCTTACTCGGGCAATATAATACACCCGGAATACAAAAGAAAATATTTTAGTTTGTATTAAAATGAATAACACAAATTTGAAAAGGTAAATAAATTATCGGAAAAATCTGAATTTAATATATACATGAATACATTCTGGCTGTGCTGCTATATGGTCCAGATTCATGGCACCCAACAAATACCCAAAGCAACAATATTCTAAGCTTCGAGATCACATGCATGTACTATGACTTCGTTCGCAACGGGAATGGACCATGCAACTACTGAACGAGTGAAGCATCGAAGATGGATCTGACTCGGTCACGCTGATGTCTCAAGTGTCCTAAACCTAACAAGACTACTCTTCAAACCCACCGGTGTTCAGCTTTCTGGAAAGCTGATATTCACTATCTAAACAAAATAAAATTTATTCAATAAAAATATTGTATTCAGACGAAACACGTGACGCATTAAGCACAGTATTGATATGGCTAATTTAAAGTGATCCAAAAAGTCTACCAAGTATCGAAAAGATTATCGTACGTGCCTCGAAGTCGAATATTGCGGGTTTAGTTCCCACTGTATTTATATAATCTCTCAGAATTTGATTTCCGGTATGTTGAGAAATTGGCTAAAATCAATTCTTGTGGAAACATCTGTTATACATGTCTTGAGATAATCTTTACGTTGTGTAAATTCATGTGCTCCACTGTCGGAACGGACGTAGGAGAAAATGAAAAAAACTTAACCTTTCGAATGCTAAGCCATGATGTATCACGATTATTTTCGTTTATATGTCTCATCTTTTTACTACGTTGCTATGCATACGTAAGAAAAATGGTATGTTTAAAAATAAGTTCCTAGGGTTTTGTTATTATATATTGTATAATGTTATACGTATATAATTTAGATTTTCCTGTTTACATTATTATTGAAGTTGTATGGAAGCAACAGATATATAAATCTATTGCCAGAATTAGAGAAGAACCGCGAGAATAGCGTAACGATATACAGCACAAATCGTGAGACACGATCTTTACAATGAGGCACCAAGAGGCGTCTAACCACCCTGAACTCCCCAAGTAAGCCATGTCGACGCGTAGCTTAGGGGGCGACGATTTATGGATTTTTCTACAAAGTGGATTAAACCGGAGATCGGCTTAGAGCCTTTTACGCCCGCCTGATGGGTCGGGGGTCGATGAAGATGGGTAAAAGAAAGCATCTCAAAGGGGATGGTGCTTATTTTTACGATGATGCATGTCATACGTTTTGAAGCTAGAGTCTCGTATAAAAAAATGATATTGGTAATAACTTTGAGATGGGAAAATAAGGGATGTAACGATGATATTCGGAGGGATATCAAAATATATCTATGAAGTGTGCTGATGAATAAATTATATGAAAAAAATAGATAAGACATAGTTTATCGTTAAAAAAATACCTTTAAAATACTCATGAAATCAGTGATAGTTTTATATTTTTTTTACTACGTCCGCTCTGAGAGTGTAGTATTTACGCCTTATAAGTTATCAAGTAATTGCTCAACCCAATATATCAAGTTTATGAATAAAGGAATTATTCAAAAACGATATTGAAAAAATGGATATATGCTACCCTGCCGGAGAGAACATGGTTAAAAGAATAACATGTAAATACTTTACTGTATACTTTTTTATCTATAAAATATTCATAAATGCAGTATTCAATTTAGTAAACCCCAGGTGGTATTTCCTGGAACTATTAATACTACATTAGGATACTTGTTTTATTTCCTTGTCAAGGTGTTAAGGATCATAAGAATAAACGGTTTTGCCTCAACATTAAATCAGGTATCAGGATTTCTTTTGTCAATAAATTCTTCCACATCTCTTCCTAGAAGGTTGAATATAGACTGCAGTTGTATGAAGTTAAAGATTTCAAATATTTTTCAGTTCAAAATGAATGGATTTTGTAGTGGTTTTTTTGTTGTTATGGATTATAGAGAAATACTATAAATTTTTTTTCAATTTATCAGGCTTTTGCACATATGGTGTCTTCCCTTCATTTTATTCGTAATGCGGGTGTATAGTGTGAAGCTCTAAAAGTGTTTCAATTCCTGATTAGTTTTTTGAATAGATACTCGTAAATATATAGGCTTAATATTAATATGTTACTTAACTCAAAAATATTCAAAATCGCAAGTAGAATACTTATGCACTAGGCCAGGGTTTCCCAAAATATATTCCGCGGAATATCAGTGTTCCGTTGAACCGGAATAGGTGTGTTCTGTGCTTTCTAATTTGGAAAGGTTTTATGCATTGCAAGACATTTAAAGATCTTCTACTTATATTGAAAGGCGAATGATGATCAATCTTCACTGATGATAATGACGTCAAGTATCCAAGTACAGGTGGACGACAACGTGCACATAAAAAAGATGTGGTATATTGTTTTTACCTGACCGGCTGACAAGTCTTGTCGATTTAACGACAGTTGCCAAAACTGAGAGAACGGTTAGGCGCGCCGAAAAATATTGTTCAGAAATCTGATAAAAAAACAGCTCAAAGATACGTGTTATTTATATTTTATGTTTATATTATATCAGTTTTATATTTTAAAATATTTACTCAAAAAAATTATGTATTTATAACACTTTTTTTAAATTTTAACTAGTAGGTACTACCCAACCTAAAAATAAGCTGAGATTTCCGTTAAAATTTCCGGGTTTACGAAGTGTTGCATTGCAGGAAAAGTTTGGGAAACCTTGCACTAGTCCAATGAAATCATATTTTCAGTAAATAAAAGCATTCTAAAATTAATTAATATCGGTGTAATTTAATTGAATAGTTTAGCTACGGTCTTACTGAAATTCAATGTCTCGTAGATAACAAAAGGTAATTACTTATGGGAATCGCCTGGAAGTTAAAACAAATTACCGAAACGTGAAACAGTGGCGTGCCCGGCTAATTCAATCGTTGCCAAAAAGTCGATGGCTATGTTTGAATAATTTACATCGGTTAATGGAGGCGGCACTGCTAAGCAGACAACAGAGCAAGCGATGGCAGGATCGCCGCAATTACCGCTGCCGGATATATATTTAAACAACGTCAAAAAGTTCCCGCTCTACCGGGGATACCCGAATAAATTTACGACCGTATTTGCTACGTGGCGGAATGATAGGCGCTTCCAAATTTAAATTAAATGCGTATTATACTTTATCGCAATGTATACCGACCTTTATTACTTAGTATAGCACAGATATCTCAGAATGTACAGTACAATTAATTTATATAATATATAAACGTGAATGTCATCGTACATTCTTCTTTTTCCATGTTCGCTCCCTAAGTGGAGTATATGGACACCACGTGCCGCCTCCAAGAATCCCTGTCGCCCGCCAGTATTCTTGCGTCCTCCCAGATCATACCTGCATCCCGTAACTCCGCCGAGTACATTCTATAGATAGTATTTAGTAGCCTTCTAGGACGCCGACGACCGGACGGCTAAAAGAATAAGCAGGTCAGGTTCAGACTTTCTTGAGGCATCCGCAGTATGTGGCCGAGCCCGGTCCAGCGTCGCAGCTTCACTTTGCCAGTGATAAGTGGCAGCACAGGCCGTTCTCTTATCTTTTCATTTCGAACAAAGTCATAAAAAAGAGATTCCGGTGTATTTAAGAATAATTTAATTCAAAAGAAAAATACTTCAACAGATGAAAGCGGTTGTCAGGTACATTTATTAGATTGATGGGAAGAACATAAATGGATAATATGTATATTGGATAACAAATAGTATTGTTCATAATGTATCCCAAAGATGAAGTTACGTATTATTTTGTTGATATTGATCTATTTCAAAAAGACAAATCAAAGAAAAGAATGAGTTATTAATAATAATCCTAGGAATATTTGAGCACAAAAATTGAATATACAATTGAAGGATATTTGTTAAGGACCCTCGAAAAGCAACTATCGTATTGTTTTCTATCTAAACATCACATATCCTTCAATAATCCAAAACAAATATATAGAATTTTGTAGACAACCCAACGAGTGATTGAAAGAAAAAAAACAACACGAGGCTTCGTTCCGATCTAACGTGGGTGGATAAAAAAATATTCGAAGGCCTGGCGGTAGATTTTGTTCAGCGGCGGAGCGAATAATTGAAAGGGGCGGACTGGTTGCTTCGTGATTTATGGGCCCGTGCACTGCTTCCGTGCGCCAGATACGGCGGGGCGGGAATGGAAGACAGTGGAACTATTACGGGGATATAATGCGGCACTGGAATGAATTAATGGCTATTGACAAATGCTTCGAAGTGGCGCTCGTGAAAATGTAATGAAGATTGGTGGCGTGATCGTGGAAGAAGAACGCTTGACAAAGGAGCGAGCTGTCTATTATGACGTAATAAATATTATTTAAAATAAGGCGAATATTTTAAATGGTAATCTAGATTTAAATAAGTAACTTTTTTTGTAATTTTGGTGAGAAAAACTTGATTTGGATATAATGTACTAAACTTATTTCTCCCCAGCAATATTTTAATGCTACATGTCAATTGTTACCGTCGATCGAAAATCAATTGGCACACCATTATCAAGATTTTACAACGACTTCTGGTATTAATATTACCATTGTTATTACTAACTAATGTGCCCACCCCGCCCCGTCCTTATCTTAATCTTAATCAGGCGTATCCCGGAGCTCTGATATCGAGAAGCGATCTACTTAATTCGACGGGAATGTTCCGGGATTAAATATATATTACCCAAGACTTAGGTTTGCACGCACGTTAGTGAGCTGAAGTTAAAAGAAATATAATGATAAAAAAAGCTAATTGAAAACATGGACACTTATTTGGTCAAGCAATTTATATGAAGAGATCATCACGCTCGCCTGATAGCCACCGGAAAATTAATTTATAACACAAAGCTACGGCAATTTGAAAATTCTAGCCGTATCTTTAATGTATAATATGTCTCATTCTTTAAGTGATTTAAGTAAAATGGTGCAATGATTAAACGGTTCTGATCACGTCCTTTAAGAATATATCGATTTATAATTTTTTTTATTAAATATAAAAATGCTTTTAAAAACGTGTACAATATTATACAAGGTAATTTCACTTGACTTAAATCAGGTAATAGTTATTTACATTCCGTGTAAATTTCTCCAAAGCATCTCGACCGCCTATAAAAGTAATGTCGGCCGAACGTGACTGTAAAGAAGATAGTATAGCACGATATGCGTACATTATTCAGTCCACTTTGTGTTGGCAAGTTGATTGTTTGCCCACGACAGAGCTGTTATTGACCCTGTCAGTTGGAGCGTCTATTCTTTATTCATCAAAGTTACGGCTGCAAATCGCAATGGATTGACGATTTAATTTATATAGAAAATAATGTGAAATTATAGTTTTGCAGTGAATAATATTTTACAGTATTAAATAAAATATAATTGTTAAATACGATTCTCTTTTAAAACGAGGTATACGTTCCAACAAACAACGTGCAAAAATGTGGTAAGATAGAAATGGTAGATAAGTCCCATTCGACAATATTTAATTTTCACTTATAGTGCATTAGTTTCACGATATATTCAACATTACATTATCATTAAGTCATTATGTGATACCACAAGACAATAAACGTGCCCGTTTGTGGCAATTCTTAAAGTATTTTTTTCCTACATTGAATGATTGAAACGTTTTTGCTAGTTTATCTGAAATATCTTCAAATGCTAATGCTATTATGATATTATGAAATATCTTCAAATGCTTTTATGATATTATTTTAATGTTGAATTTATACTTTGTTGAAGCGAGATTTTTAGATTTTCAAACGGCGTTAAAGTAAAAAAATAAACAATGTAAAGAGAATTTAATAAACAGCGTTTAAAGATGCTAGAATTAGAAAAACGCGTTTAAGCTTCATAATATAATATTATTAATAGTAGGCAACGTTCGATATTCTTGTTTTGTAAATATTTTTGTTTTTTTTTTATAATTAAATTATGTCTCTCCGGTAGCTGAGTGGTTAATGTGTGTGCTTTGGAGCTGGAGATCACAGGTTCAATTCTCACATACGTTAAAAGATATAGGATCGGATGTTTATTTCACTTTCAGGGCGGACATCTTCAGATTATGCAGATCCATGTGCTTCAAAGTGAGCATGATTCAAAATACATTAGACAAGTGTACCAACATAGCAAAAAATGTGACAATTGGACTTCCAGAGAGCCGGCGAAATTCAAAAACTCTGCCTATGTCATTATGGATATTGAAAAGACCGGATTTCCTCTCTCGGTGAAGGATTAAATAAATGATGACAAAATGGTTGTTAATCTTGTTAAAATATACAACATCCAAGCCTGTGTGTAACAATTCCAACATGGGAGTATTATATTACGTTTTGTGTTAATCTGTTCATATCGCCGATTGAGTTACAAGCATAATTCAATTTTGCTTAACTCGCAAACCACAGAATTACGCTTTTGGTGTCGTAAACTCTCTATACTAGATAACCCTCCATATTATAACTGGGATACAGGTAAACTATTGTTTGCTCACAATTTACTACCGGATACACGCTTTTGTAATGCGGCCAAGAACCCTTGTTAACTGACAGATTTGTTTTATTATTATATAATTTAGACGGCAAATTACCAATATAATATTTAGTGAATAGTGATGCCAATACGGAAGACAATGGCTACATTTAACGAAATTGCCTCGGTTACTGATATCTTCCACGCGAGTAAGGTGATAGATTGAATTTGTTTTATAAATTTATAAAAACTACGTGTATACACGTTTCATTTCTCCGATACATAATTTCATAATGACCGTAAAAATTGCTTGAGCGTTACCAATCGGTCTAGTCAACGGTCGATTAGTCAGGTCTAAAAATTTAAAGAAAAAAAAGGTACTGGTTAGATTAGATTATTTTAATACGAACATTAATTTTCTTCCGATGTAACTTCGGATTTAATGTAGTATGTATGGTTATAATTACCCGATATCTAGAACTATTATATTTATTAGGTACATATTAGGTAAGCCTAAAAGCGCAAAACGCGGTGAAAAAAATGGGCGCTGGGCTTGATTGTGATATTTTTAATAATAATATCCCTGCGACGATAACACTATACATTTATAGTGTTAAAAGTACTCGATTGCCAGAGCTGATTAATTGGATAATTGCATCTGGCTATATTATATGTATTTAGATAATTACGCGATTCGTTATCGCGCACTTAATGACCACCGTAGCGTGTGGGCATTGTGAAAATACAATCAGGAAGAAAACCTCCATTAGAAGGCGAGTTTTCGTTTAATTAATAATGAGGGAGGATATTGTACGTTGCTATGCCTCTGTAATGAGTATTGGACGACTAGCATGCTATATTATTCGCCTTGCGAGTTCAAAAAGCTCATGTTCACATATTTTTTTTCTTCATATTATAATGAAAATTACAGATAACGTTTCTTATTTATTTACTTACTTACTGAAGAATTCGCTTATATCTATGACACTTCAGCAGATAACGGTTTTATAATACACAAAAAAATATTATTTGGAAAACTTTTATATTTTTTTAAAGTCGATTTTTAAAATTGGATACGGTTGCAATCATTATTTTCGACTGTATAATTGTTTCACGCCTTTTGCAACTATATAATAATCTCTCACACCATCTCATCATTAACCAAATAAAGCTCTCGTAGGTTAACTTGTGCGATGGCTATAATTAAACTTCTTTATCTATTCACGAGTGAGAAGTAGATTCGGTCTTTAAAATTAAAAATATTACATGTACAGAGTTGGATTTGAGAGTAATATAGGTAGCACATGTATTCAATAAAAGTTCCCAGAGGACTTCAGACTATGGTAGAGATGTCTAGACGATGTGGAAAATGGGAATTGTTTTGTGAGTCAGCCTGAAATAACGGTGAAATGCAATTCTAACACTTATGGAAAATGGTTTTGTCTTTGCGAATATACAGAACGTCTCCGTTTTAGTCACTGAAAATTCGATACGACGAAAAAGAATATACTATTATGTGTATGCATTTGGCACAATAAAAAGTCTTATTAAACTTTGGCCCATTGGTTACCAAAATCAAATGTATTTGCTCGTCTTACGGCGGTAAAATGACTAGATCCGACAAAGCTGACGTTTTTAACTTTAACTGCTTTGTAATGGATGGTGAGAGACTGGTGTTTATATTTTACTTCATTTGTCCAAATATACCGATTGAAAGGCCTTCATACTTTATTCATTTCTGATAAAAGCAGCTGTGATTTCAATAATGTTAATTCTTTTGTAATGCGTGTGTTGATCGAAAGACGTTGATATGGATGTTGGGCAGCGTCGATCACTTATTTAAATGAAATTACGACTCAGAGATGAAGAGAAGATCATTCTGAGCGGCTTGTAGAAATGATTTAGTGTATCAATGATATCTGTCTTAGAATGTTGCCTCTCTGTTTCCACCGTTCTTTTTTATTTTCTAAACTTATGTTATACCATTCGAATTTTAATATTGAATACAAAATAATGATTGTATCGCCGATTGCAATTATTGTTCTAAATTTTGCATAATTTGGTTTTAAAGCATACATTTTTCACTGATGGGGTCCAGCACTGTAGGTTTTTTTTCACAAAAGGCGCTAGTTTAAGTTACAATCGGACAAGTTTTAAGTAGTAGTAAAGTAAACGTAATAACTTAAGCAAGTATGCTCACTAATTAGCACTAAAATTTGTGAGAAATAAATTTTCTTTCAGTTAGCTAGATAATGGTAAATTTTCAAATAAAAAAATCCCAATACACAGACCATTTCAAATACGTTAACAGTCTGTTGGTTATACTTAAAAGTTATGTCGTTTGTTCACAGATAGCATAATATACTTCAGACATTTTGGCAGCGATTCAAGAATGTACATTTTAGCGTAAAACATTATTAATATGATTTATGAAACAAGGTTAGCCGTGTTTATTGTATACGATACACAGCGGTGGTGTAATACAATTCTGCTAATAGCTCGAGTTTAAACTGGTAACAACTGGCATGTATTCAAAACATTAGTTCGATTTATGCGCGTGTATAATTTTTGTGCAAACAATGTTATTAAATACATGCCATTATTATAATGTTAACAAAACGTTACATGTTATGAGCTATTGTTTTAATAATATTTTCATATTATAAGATTAATGAAATAACAATTTCATTTAAGACACGAATATTTATTTAATACAATATGTTTGTGTATTATGAGAAGATTTCCCTGTGCCACGTAGAATATTGAAATAAATTGTATAGCTGTACTTAATTATAAAAAAAATATGATAATTATATCTCGTTACATAGATATTCATAAATCGACAGCAGAATGAGAATACTAAAAAAACAGACTCTTTAAAGAGATTCATTGAAAATATGGATTATCATTCGTGGATAAATCTGTAATAAATATTTTTTGTGTCCCCTCTAAACGTGGAGCATATTGTTGAAACTTTATTCGGTATTTTCCCAGAATTGCTTGCCATACAACTGCTTAAACCAATGGGCGATATTCAGTCTTGCATTTTCGGATTTTGAAAAAGCCGACGGATGTGAGAATCGATCCCGCAATCCCTGGGCGCAAAGCGCGCACGCTAATTGCCGGGTTCTAGGCTACATGGGGAACTTTAATATAATTTATTATAATATATTTGAAACCAAAAAAGCACAGGTTATTTCATTTAATATCGCGAATAAAATAAATGCACAGTAAAAATTGGCAAGGAAGTGAAGTAACGAAGCATCATGATAGTTTTTATTATTTCTTCATTTTAAATGTTCAAAAAGTCAACTATCAGCCAACGACAGAGGAGTCCTCTGGGAACAGATGTCGACAAAGCTCTGCTATGAGCCGCAAAGAAGTTAGTGAACATCGAATAGTATGGCAAGTACCGAACAAGCATATTACAAGAGTAAAACTCTCTTTTATTCTTCATATTATAGTGCGGGGAAATCGGCTTGAAGTCTGCATTATGAAAAAGGAAAGATCACTAAAGTCCCTTTATTTTTCTTAACGCTCCGAACATCGAATATAGGGATTCCCAAATTTTAACTTATTTAGAGAGATTATTCATCATTAGCATTTACTTCCATCTACTTACCTCCAAATCAATAGATACCCAATCTTGTTTGTGAGCCTTCAGCTACTGTGGCGTTCTTAAAAGATCTTTACGAGATATTATGTTACTATATAAGATTATGACTTTCTAACTAACTTAATAGTATGGTATTGCTTTCATTACTGTATAGTCTTACATTTTAAAACAACATTGAGAAAAGAGACACACGGAGAGAAATGATCATTGTTAGCACTTCTCGTTGTCATCACGAAAGGCGATTCGAGCGCATGATTCCTTTTGCTAAAACGCAAGTAACAAACGATAATATGGACATTTAAATTGTCTTAAACTTAACACTAATTCTTGATGTCGTCTTTCACTTCTTGTAAATAAATGTCACTTAGACGATAAGTTTTATGTATATACTAAACGAAAATTATAAACGTTTGATACAGTACTTCTGCATTGTATATTGGCTATTGAATTTCTAGCCCTGTATTTTTATGCAATTGCGTAGCTCGAACCCGCGTCATTCAGTGAGAATTAATTCGCAGTGACATATTATTCAACTATTCTATATTTATATATATATATACTGCAACTCATCTGCATTCGCTAAGATCAATTTTTATGAAATAATACATTACAAAAAAATGACTTTAACTATTTTAGCATCTCCTAAAGAGGTTGAATATCTGTGTTGCACTACGGCAGATGGGCGTCGATATTAAAAGTTCGACGACGCGAAAAAGCTCTCTCGGGCATCGCGTTTGCGGTTTGCGAAAACCAGTGTCGTGTAAGCCAAAACTTTCCGACATCTGCCATGTAGACAGAGAACCCCAATAGTAATCCAGAAAGACATAAGTAGTTTAACGTATATTTATCAGTAAGTAATGGAATAGAATACAGCTATCGAATTTGTACACTTATATACGTAACAACCCGGAATAAGTAGGCGAGTCTTGTTTGTATCCAAATCAAGTTACATTTAGCGTAAGTATTGTAAAATATACCACGTTAAGAATAATCAAGTGCATTAGAAATGACTTAAATATCAAGGTTATTTAAAATTTCATTTTAAACTTTTTATGAATTTAATTAATTACTTAGTTTTATATCATACATGTTAAAGAAAAAAAAGTTAAATGTAAATAAATCATCAACTCTCGCAATACTATGCCGAAAGCTACGGTATTAGACCCGACGCGTCCAGTTAAAAATATACGTTTTATATTCTAATTATGCAATATCTGCTAGATTAATAATTATATTTAACTATGAAAATATTATATTATGCTTTGAACAACCGCTATCTTTCACATGATAATAAGAGTTGAATTACTTCTTCCATTGAATTTGTTTTTATAATTAAACAAACATACTGTAAAAATAGACGAAGCTTTTAAAAGCTCTCGTGAAAAGCTGCCGTTCGTGGAATTACTTATTTATTTCGCGTTGTTAACTTACCGATATGCTAGAATGTTAAATAATATTATCTCTCATTCAATATATGGACGTATTAATAATGTAAATGTCTCTCTTTTAATTGATGCCGGTTCCACAATGCAAAGATAATTAATATTGAATATATTATTCTCGAAAATTGTCCCGTAGTTTATATTGAATAACACCATTTGCCGCCGGGCATAAATGAAATAATCATCGCGAATCGGTGACTGAGCGGACAACCGATGGTGAATAAAGGATAGCCACTGTAAAATATTCTGCTATCAATTTCCAGGAAAGCTTATACACGACGACTGTGTTAATATATTATTACAATCCGATTCACACAATGATTCCATTCCAAAATAATAATATAGATTAATTATGGTAAAATCTTAATTTTTATTTTACTTTGACTATCGAGAATTTTTTTCAACCCATCTGTTATTGATAATACAATGCTATTATGTAAAATATTGATATTTACGTTAAAGCAAAAAGCATATACATACATACAAGTATACACAACATTATTGATAAGTGGGCTCTATACTATAGTATAGTGTTATAACACAAAAAAATAATACACGCTTGTATTTGTCTCCCCGGTTAGCGAAGTTGGTAGCGTACGCGCCTAGCAATCCGGGGAATGCGGGTTCGATTCCCCATCTGGTCGGATTTAAAAAAATTGAAAATGCAGGACTGGATGCTTATCGGGTTGAGCAATTGTCTGACAAACGATTCTCGTGAAAAAATAATTTGTCAAGACGTCTTCACATTGCGGAGATCTATATACTCCCTTTCGGAGTGGATATCTTCACACTGTGTAGATCCATACTGCGTTACATATAACTTTCAAGATCATCCTCAATGATCAACGAGAGACTAGAAATTTTGTACATAAACAAGCATTGATAATAACGGGATGAGTAAAGATAATATGAATAAATAGTAATAAAACCAGTAATATATAATTCAAGTGAAAAATAAAAGCCGAGTAGTAAATTCTATGAAACAATAATTAAGTGCGTTCCGTATATGATTGTAGTCAAATTTCAAATGAAGTATTAGGCAAGGCAATGGAATCGTTAAGTGAAAAGCTCTCTTTATTTCAGTCAAATTTGTAATAGACTTAAAACGAGGCGTGCTAAATCAGTTGGGAATTCTATCAATTATTATAACTGCGGTGAAATTCTCGCAATGTTAAATTCAATGGAAAATTAACTTTGATAGCTTATTCTGCTAAGTGGCGATATTGAAAATGAAATACTAGAATCACAGAGAAATCATTTATTTCTGTTTCGAGTAATATATTCAGACATCGTATAAAGCCGTTTATTCTGAGATTTCCAAATGTACTTTACGCTCTGTAGAGATATTTTGTTGAATAAACATTTCAACAAATCTACTTTAATTGTATGTATTACATTACTCTAAAATAATACATAGAACTAAATCTATACAAAAGAATCTCTTTAGTAATAAGAGTTAGTAACTTAAGATGGGTACTATTAATATAAACTTTATCACATTTGGCAATATACTTATTGATTTTTTTTACATTGCTAATGCATACTTATCAATTACATATATAATGAGGATCTTCACACAATCATTCGATGATTATCACAAGGATTGTTTGTCGGCCGAATATCTAATTGAATCAATGTTAGTATTTATTATTTAGATATGGGACTTGGACCCATAGTGCCATTCACAAGCCTTCACCTTATTCATTCGGGTGTAATGTTCTAAATATTTACAAAGCTAGAAAATGAAAAGCGCTCTGTAATAAAAGCTCAAAGAAAAAAGCTCAGTTGCATATTATAGCATCAAAAGCTGTCGCTAATCTTAAGTGTCTCAGTTAAGAGCTTATTGAACGCGTGCACAGTTGAATTTAATGCGTGGAGTAAGCCACCCGCTTCGAGAGCTTTTCGCAGGCTTCGACGCACAGTTGTAGGTAAGGTACGTATAATACGTGAGGGCGCCGTTTGTAATCACGTTGAACAGACAATGAAGGGTGTTTTTATTTTTCATTAAAATGGGGATTTAAAAAAAAGATCTCACAGGTGAATAAATATTTCATATTAAAATACGTTTGTACACAATTTAAAATAAACGCTATGACATACGGCGCTAGACATAGCTTGAACACATGCTGCAGATGCCACCACGAAAACAAGAATCGTGGTTGACTTTTCTTCTTCTGGAAGGATGCAACACAATTTACGGGTAGCGGATAATCTTACAGGCAATATATGACGGTCATATGCTCCACATGGGAGAAATAGAAGAAGTATGTATCTATGAATGTAAGGACTGGCAATTGGCCAGGATATTAAAAACGTATTGAAATATGCCTTTAAAGTAATACTATTTTAGTGAGATTAAAATAAAATAAGCTATGATATCATTCACTAGTTATTATTAATAATAATGATAGTTCATGAACATGGAAACCATGTACACTATGGCTATTGAATGTGTTCAAAGAAAACAAGAATTTAAGTAGAATTATTGCACCGCACAATTTAGCTTTTTGTACGCCGCGAGCCTGGAATTATATTATACGACGAAAATGACGAGGAAAACACAGAAGGTGAGCAAAGCCTTCGCATTATAGATGTTTATTCAGTTATACACATAATTTGATAAGATGCATTAAACATTCCTTAGTAGCGAGTCGAAACTCATAATGACCATCGAACAGGACGCATCTACAAAGAAAAACGAAAATATAAACAGAGAAAATGAAATTATTCAAAAATCCGCCCTATCAAAGCTTTTGGCTCGCGAAGCTCACTTGTACGTTAAAAATTATATCCCGCAAAGGCAGGCTCGAAACGGAGTCCTAAACAAACAGGCAGTCAACCTGAGGGAGAAAAAAACACATTTACCATTAGCAAATTGGCTTTATCATACACCAACCTATATACCTGGGGTCGAAGCTTATTCACCCCGAACCCGCCCTTGCTGACATAAGTCGGAATGTACTCCTCAGGTAATACTTATACTTCCTTAGTAGTTTATTAATATACATCACAGCCTGTTTAAAATGTTCAACTACCAACTTGAAATGTATTTCAAGGTGCGAAAACTTCATTTTGCATAATTATAATTCACGATAATTTGTTTTCAGCCAACCGACCAGCCATTTCTATCAATTTTTATTACGCCTTTTATACCCCGCTGGATTACATTTAACCACTAAAGAATACGACGACATATTTTGAAAAGTAGATACAATTATTGGAGTGAAGCGATGAATTACTAACGAAGAATGTTTATAGATCAATACAAAACGATATTATTGTAATAAGGCTATTTCAAATAGGCAGTCGATTTTAATTATACTATATATATATATATAATGACAACGAATGTAATAATACATCGATGTCTTAATCTTCAAACCAGCTGAATCTATTTCTGTAAAATGTTCAGGAACAGGAACTGTATGAATTTGACGTAGGTGGGTCATTTTACGTATTTAATTTTGTGCAATTCAAAAATTAAAGCTGAACAAAATGGTCTCATCGTTGGTCTTTAGACGGTGAGTGGTTTGCATATAATTATGTAAACCATGTCCGCCCTTAGATTTGTATACATAATATAGATTTTAAATCTACAGTATGCATTTAATTTATATGTTAATAAATTGACATCCAGAGAATTAGCTGTTAGCCAGTTCTTAAAGCTATTGCGTCCCAGACCTGTATATCAAATATCAAAAGTATATAAAAAAAATACTAAACAATAGTTCAAAGGTATATTTAAGATAAAGAGACTATTTTTAATCACGTGTGCTTTAAGGTTTGTCTACTGATACGTAGCCTTGCGGTATAAAGGTTTAGCTTGAAAGATTTTTTCAGAAAGATAGCTTGTCAGTTTTGTAGACATTCTTGTGTTGTTATCTCAATATTTTTCCAAGAAGATTTAACATAATACAAAATTATTTATTATATTACAATACTGAACATAATAGATTCATATTTCCTTTGTTCATTTTCTCCATCAAAATAGTTTTGTTAACAAGGATTATAAGTTCAAGCGAATTCTAGTTCACTAATACTTCCGCATTCACGCACAGGCAGATTCTGGGGTTGGTTTTAAGGGAGGAAAGCTTCGCTTCCGTATAGAAGTACTTGTCAGACGTTCCGTTGGATTAACGATCCGTATGGAAATTAGAACAGAATTAGCGAAAACGAGAAGAAACTGCCAGTTTTGTTGATTCTCAATCTATAAAATATATTTTCCTAATGTTCAACAATATAATTAACTCCTTTATTAGTTATTTAATTTTTTATGCACACGCGTTTTAAATACGAAAATCTTCTATTGCCATCAATTCAACTAATTTTATAAAATCAATCGGATTGGGTATGCCGATTTGTAAACAATTCTCTTCTGCTTCCCAACAACTAACAAAATAAACTGAAAAGTTATTAATTAATATTTCCGACTAATGGTGCTTGATGGAAATTGATTTTAAATTCTAAATTATTTAAAACTGG
>JAGVSQ010001296.1:0-30259 GCA_022683975.1 Rhyacophila evoluta | reverse complement strand
TAAGGGAGCAATTTTTTCCCTATTTTTTTTGCTCGTTATGCGAATTACTCGTTATAAGAGATTCCACTGTATATCGATCCTGTTAAGGCAAAAGGCATTAACACTCACAGAAAAACAATGCCATGAATAATGATTGATTCCTTTTTGCACGAAAATTCGTAGATCGTTTTTTTCAAAACTCAAAGCTTGGTTTCGATAATAATTTGGCATATGCGGCTTGATTTCTTTTGGCAGAAGGTACATAAACAGGGTCAATTTTATACATGCTATTAGAAGGGAACGAGTTAATTATTATATAACATTAGTACACGTATACTTGCAACGCGTGTTACATATCCATATAATAACTAATTTAAAACCAGTCAATATTCGTTCTACAGTTATTCTTGGTTCCAATAGAGAAGACGGTTACCGTCAGTGATCATCAGACATACAACTGGGAAAACTGAATACAAATAGGCACGGTTTCTTATATTTTGCTCAAACATAACTGAATTCTAAGTATAATAAGCCTTCTTCGGATCATATTGTCGAACGTTAAATAAAGCCCCTAAAAAGAAGTGTATAAATTATTGTAAGATGAATATAGCTTATAATCATTTGTTGTTATTTACGTTAAGAGTCTCTCAGAGTTATACCTCGAGAATAAATATTATGTGAAATATAACCTATATATTATACAATGGGTGTATATTTACATCATTCATTACTTAATTAATTTATTTAATAATTATTATGGTTCGAAAAACGCAATGAAAAGTATGAATTCACAACCAAAATAGGTATAAAACAAAAAATAGTAAATCGCTAATGATGAAGCAATACCTCGTATACCATATGGCAAAATAAATACAAGAGATGAATGTAATCAATATCATTAAATAAATTTTAACTATTTTTGTATGCGAAGGATAAAAAATATTAATTAATTTAACTGTGACATTAAAAATATATTAAATTTAATTTAATAACAGTGATAAGAGAATTCTTTCGTCTTCTGTAAAATTTGTGTCGTAAGGTGTATTGCTTTATAATAGGCGAAATATAATCAGATATATTGTTATTAGTTATCTGGGTAGCCTAGAGATTAACATGCACTATTCTGACCTAGATGATACAGGTACGAGTCCCATAGCTGAAGGATTTAAATAAATCAACAAATTTCAGGACTAGAAGTTGTCATCTTCAGGATGTGTGCAATTGAACCGTGCGTAAGTATATCTGATAAACTAAAGAATTATCTGATCATTATGAAGTGAAATTTTAAGAAGTAATGTGATATTTCAGTTTAAAAACTACAATAACAAATTAAAGCAAGCCACGCTTAACTTTTATAGTTAGTCCAGTTTTTAAATACATAATAACTGTTTTATACAATGATATTAATGTCAGTGACCTTTCATTTTTTCCAAAGAGTAAAAGTTATAGTTTAAATTGCATTTAAGCCAATAAACATAGTACACGTTTTATGGTAAAGTATTTCTTACGAAGGTGATAAAATATTTACTGCTTTTAATTATGCATTGCGAACGCTTAATACTTTCATTGAAATAATCCGGAAATTTACGGTGTACGCCCTAATCAAAATATTTTATGTGAAATTATTGGGTAGTTAAATACTATTTCTAAGGAAAGTCATATAATTATACGTTGCAAAAATATTTTTACTGTTATTATTTTCCATATCTACTTATTAAGTGGAATATATGGCCAACAGACAGCGCTTGCAAGAATCCGTGAATTGAACCATTTTTCTCACATTTTTTATAACAACATTCCGTAGCTATTATAGCGTATAGATCCAGACACTTTTTTACTCGAAAAAGAGACAATATTAATTTGAGATTTGTGGTCATGAGTTATTATTTTTGTGATGATGATAACATGATTTGCTTCTTTGACTTTCTATTTAAAAGGAAATACCAAAGTATCTTTAGTATTGTTAGCAATTATCTGTTCTGAAAGCTCAGTCAAATGCAAAATAAAACGTAATATTGTTTTAATTCAAATTTTACTCTATTTTATACAAATGTATATACGGCTCATACAAATTAACTATTGCTTCTTAAGAAGACACGAAGACAAAAAAAAATAGAATATCATACATAATTCGAGAGCTTCAAAAAGCTAAATGAATGAAAATTTTGATATCATATATGAACCACGCAAACTGTACTACAAATAAACCATTGTCTTATAAAGCTGCTTTTAGGATATCCAAATATTTGGAAGAGCATTTCACGTTCGTTATATTACATTCATTACAGTATACGCCGTCATGAAAAATATTTCAATAAGGAATGTTAAGTACATATACTTGATAGTTTTGCTTACTTTTATAAGCCGCAGGTTAATTGTAATTGTCTTAATTCTTGAATCAGGACAGAACGGAAATGGATGGTTAAAAGAGTAATAATAATAAATTGTGTTTATTAATAAGTAATCTATCTCGCTACTCATTTTTTAAAACCTTTATACACTGTATCAATATCACTATCACAATAAATACAAAATCCATAGCAACAAAAGGTTTACTTTAGTGACTAGGAACACAAACTAAATTATTGAAAACGTGCTTAATGTGTTATTACAATATATTGCATAACTCTTACAACAAAATATATCCATACTTTGTTGCAATTTAGATCGCTCGGGTCAAGTTAGGTTTAAACCATTATCAGTTTCCACAATATAATTGCTTACATAGTTCGTAATATAATATAACAAAACAAAACAATTACATTTACAGCTGATTATCTAAAAAAACATGGAAAATGAATAATAATTATTCATGTTTGTTTTATATTTATCACTTTTCGTATGTATCAATATAAATGACTTATCAACTGCGAATAATATTTTGTATCGAAAGATCTAAAACAAATTAACCTATTTGTTATGGATTGAATAACCAAACTTTCATATAAACTATACTAATAATAATATAAGTAATCATGGAAGCATGATGGTGTATTAACTTTTTAGGTAACAATTTATCATATTAATAAATATGTTTTATTTCCATCTAAGTATGTAAAAAATTTCTTCATCTAACTATCTAAGACACTTATGGTTTATAAATAGTTATAAATAATTGATAGTGGCAACCCATATCTGCAGGGATTTGGTCCCAACTTAAAGTGAATAAAATTTAATATAATAGCAATGAATTACTTGTGAACTCCAAATTTTTTCGTATATTATTTATAGTCAAATTGAAACAGAAATAGAAGAAAAAATGTCAAATTGTTTAAGCAAATCGGACTACACTATTAAAAATATCTACAAAATAGACACTTTCAAAAAATACTTTGGTAAAATCAAACAAAAGTTTTAAATTTGTGGGAATAAAGCTAGTAACAATTAATATGCAGCGTTATTACACGAGTGAATGTATTTGGATATTTAAAGAAACAGAAAGTGCTCTTGCCAATGTACAGAATCCCGGCTTTATTATTTTAACGAATTTGAAACATTGAATTTGAAAGTTTGCTTAACAGCCTATAAATATGGATTGTATTGTGAACCAATAAGTCATAATGAAACGTGTAAATAAGATAAAATTCATCGCCGCTAAATACCCCAGCTGCAGCCTGATAGCGTCGCATCTTTACGACATCTAAATTTGACTAAAAACCTTTGTAAGTGGACAGACGCCGGCGGCGATTGCTCGGGCGTCTGAAGAGACGCTCCCAGAATAAACTTTCAACCCGAGACGCGTCGTGACGCTCGAAGCTTAAAGCTTGCGTCCAAAATTAAGTCATAATATATAATGCACTTTGCGGACAGTCTGGCATATAGTGGCCGCGCTGAAAAATCATGAAAGCGTTGATATATAACATACTTTATTATGTTCTTTAAATAAAGCCTTTACAAAGTAACAAGACTACACTGCTGCTTCCCAAAGTTTACCCATATAATTATATAAGCTTTTCATAATATTAAAAATTGAAATAATCATGTCATCTGATAGTTTGACATTAAAGGGACAATACAGATAATTTCATGCTATGGAACTTTAACGGAAACAAATAAATGATCTGCAAAAGTTGTCATCAATGTTCTATCTAATCCTTCTTCTTGGCATGACTGGGATGAATAAAATATATAATATTATGCTTTTAAAATATAAAATTAATTTGTAACGTAATTTCAGACAAGGATCAAGGAAACTTTACAATTGACTACACCGAGCGTAGTAGAAATTGATTCAAACTAGTAGATATTATAATATAATTATATCTTCATATTGATGAGGATTATAGGTCATTAAATATAAATTAGCATAAGATGACAGAATTAATAATAAAATTTTATGCGTCGTATAAATCCCAATGCTTTCCAAGGCATAACCGTGATTTTTTTGGTTTACTGTTTATTTCAAGTTATTTATCTTATCACCATAATATTAGGAAAATCAACAAAAGTCTACCGTCTACTGCATGATCAATCTCCCACCTAAAGGTAGCTACACACGTTCAAGTTTGCATGCACAATTGTGTGTGACCATTATTTTTTCCTGAAAACGGAACATCTACTAAATTTTAGGTAACCCTACATACATTTGGTATAAATTATAAGACCGGCCATCTTCCGACATATAATGAAATAACAAATACACCATTCAATGATAAGAGATGCTTCAATCATTACAATCGCTTAATATTAACATGCTCGATTTGACCAACAAAATTCACTGTGGATGTTGAATGTCAATAGTTTATATCACAAAGCGAAACTAAAATAGTAGTATGTACAATTTCATTATTTAAAAAATGTTGGCTATAAAATATTAAACGAAATGAAAATAATAGTAAACTTATTTAATCGATAATTAGTAATTCTAACTAATGTTGGAGAGACTCAAGTCTGAACTGAATTCAAAATCTTTTTTTCACTTCTCTTTGTGAGGTTCGTAAAACGGAAACAATGAAATAACAATGCTATAATATCGTAAATTCTTTAACATAAATGATGACAGTATTTTTATGTTCGTTCATGTATACTTGCGTAAGTTTGCATGAACGATTTTAGCCCCTTTAAATATTATATATAAATTTAAACAATAACCGCTTTATTTAACACAGTTTTCCAAGATGTTTTATTTACAATATTGTTTATATTTACATCAACTCTGCTTATTTTCAGCCCAGTGCATTTAAAAGACATTTATATTTTGTATCGTAAAAATCTCAACTTGACTCTGTGTTATTATTTTAAACACCTCTTTCGAGCTAACCTCATTTCGCGGGGAAAATATAAATCTCTCATGATATGACACTTGCTTAAGTATTAAATAATTTGTTTTGACTGGAAATTACTTTGTTATATACACGACGACGTCATGCGTTTGGCCAGAAGTACTCAATTTATTTTAATAGTGACTTTAATTTTCGTAGTATTGTATTATTAATAGTTTTCCACGCGAAGGGAGGTATTTTCAGATAGAAATCTAAGTGAATTAACATAATCCTACGTACGTCACAGTGTCAATAAAATTCTTGTGGCTCGCTCACTAAAACGCTTACGTCGTAATATATTTTCAGACATTCATCAACTTAAAATATCATGCAAAATTTAACAAAACTTTACTTGATTTTATTTGAAGAATTATAATGTAAAATTCACAATATAAACGTATGCTTTAGTACCAATTGATAATATTTCATTGAAATTAATTTCAAGCTGAAAATCTAAATTTTTTAGATAACTATCATTTCATTCATTACTATATTTTCTAGGTTCCTAGGTTCCTAATCCAGAAAAGTTTGTGCGCACTTTTTTTCTTCATCTTCTTACTAAGAATTCAAACCCTTTTAAGGATAAGGGAAATTTCGATCTTATTATTTGTAGTATTTTTGACTTTTTAAATACTACATCTTTATAGACTATACTGACATCCACCAATTTCATATTTTACGAGTGTGAATACCCAAGGTTCTTCCAGGGCAAAAAATGTCCTTAATCCAATTATAATCCTCTGTATTCTATACGCAAAATTATCATTAATGATATCGTTCATTTGTCTATAATATCATCAAGATTTAATTGGAAAGATATTGATAATAAAGCGATTTATTCATTACACTAAACTTAGCAAGTGTGATTAATGTAATTAAAATGTTGTTCAAACATGCATTTCAAACGTTGTCTTTGAAAAATTTGCATTAGTTTCATAATAATAATTATACGATTTTTGGCTAGCTCGTTGTTTAGTTTACTTCAGAATCTCATGACCTGGAATCACAACATAAAAAATTAAGTAAATCAAGGTTAATTTTTCAAAGAATATCTCAATATTTGAAGAATGGAAGTGGAGCAATGACCAATGATGTTTTAACAAAAAATATTTACTCTTGGCACAAGTGTCATCCACGTTGCAAGGCTAATAAAGCATCAGTCCATAACCACGCATATGGCTTTATCTAAGATGCATTTAATAACAAGACTGGACAGAACCTTAAAATAGGACTAGATCGAAAATCATCTGGTCTCTAAATATCTCAAAGAATGCCACATATGACGTAAGCAGAGAAAATACGGCAAGATTTAATAAGTTTACTTATAAACATATTAAATGTATCATATCTTCGTTTATTAAGTTGTTATTTATAATAAAATCCTAAAAAGTGTGGATTATTCGTTTCAATATTTTCCCAGTTGTTTACATGCCCTTTTGTTTATAAAATGTTTAATATTTTTTTTTCTTCTAGTAATTATAAACGTTGAAATTCCACAGTTTATACTTTGTTAAATCCAAATATGCATGTCTGGATACTGATTAGGTAAATCTATTGGCTAACGATGAATTGACAAAAAATCCATTTCTGAAGAAAACTTTTTCACACTAATTAATATTTTCGACTGATGGTGCTTGATGGAAATTGATTTTAAATAATTTAGAATTTTTCACACTGCTTAATGGCGGATCAGACACGAAATGCTTCATCAGCAGAGCAGACATGGTGCAAAAGAATAGGCATGCCATAATTATATATATATATTGTTCAAAATAAACAAATAAAATAGGTTTCGGACAATAATTTGCAGGATAATTTCAGTATGTTTCACTTCAGAATGTTATGAAATAAGAAAAAGAGGAATTAATATTTTACGAAGTTTTCCGAGCTTGAATTTGTATGTTTTACAATTCTTTAAACTGTTATTAAAGTGTGTGATGTGTTAGTTTATTTTTAATATATTTTTTTTATAATTCTATGAATTCATATAAAAATATTTCAATAATAATAGAAAATAAATTCTGCCAAAATCACACGACATCAAAAGGTGAGAAAGCTGACAATAATATTCGTGCGAAAAAGTGTTCGTTGAAATATTAATGTCATCGCGCACCTCTTGTGAATCATACTATTATAGTTAGAAGCGTGCGCAAATGAACTGAAAATAATACAGCTCACCGTCTGCGTCTGGTCGAATTCTTTCTCCTTCCAATACTTCATCAAAATAATGAAAATAAGTAATAATATGAATATTATGATGTTCAATTGCAATAAATTTTATATGAAATGATTATTGAGGTCGGTGTTCCTTTCGGGAGCCAACTATTACGATAGTTTAATTCACAAAAGATGACCGATATTTTATATCGACATGCTTTCCCCTCCACCACCCGCCACGTCTCCACGTCCGTTACGCGGGCGTATACCATGGCGTAACGAAATTGATTCGATTTTCATAAGTGCCAGAAGTGTCCCAGGAGTAGCTTCCCAAGACCTTGGTCGGCGTGCACTAGAGCGTGCGTGATTCCTATTCTAACTAAGTATACTCTGTTAACATCCAGCCTTGTCGAGCCTTCTCAACCTTCTCGTTCGCCGTGAGATTTTGCATTTTTTTTAAAAACTAGAAAATTATTCTTTGTAGAAACCAAGTCGCAATGGCCGACCGGTCCAATAAATGTTATATCGACTTAAAACTATGTATCTACTTGGTTACACTTAATTTTTTTTTCATAATTAAAATATATTTAGGAATGTTACTACCAAAATGGGACATACGCCATCTACGAAAACTTCCTCTAGATGAAATTTTTCATTTGTGTATTATGAAACACATTATTATATGTACACTTGGACGTCGTATAATACAGTCATACGGTTCCACAAAAACGTGAAAATGTGCATACTTAGCTATTAACTCGGTTCTTGCAACCCATTTTCTGGGTTCAAACATACATCGAAAATTTCATGAAATGTGTATTTAAGCCCTCATCAAATAACTTGGGGTTCTTACGTTAAGCACATATCCAAGTTCATCAGCAGCAGTGTACGTGTACAAGTCCTCTTCAGAAAAAAAACCTTGATCGCGACTTATCATATATAGCATTAAAAATATTTCTTCCATTTCTAAACACAAACTTTAATTTGGTTTCTATCAATGCAAAACTTTTCTGAGCGGAAAGATTTCATGAGGATTGGTTGTGAGTCGAATCTTACATTTTTGATAGCAACATGTCAAAATTGACTTCAAGATTACTAAAATCATGTACGTTTACTGCCAGAAATTCACAGAAACCTCAAAATTTGAAAGCTTTTTTATTTTATTTATTTCTCTTCCGAAAAACTATCATTTCAGCTGATAGCATCTGGCGATCATTCTTTGCGATCAAGATTTCCACAATTTTTTATGGCCTAACGTCATTTGATTTATCAAAGTTCTGCGGTGGATTTAATTAAATAACTGATGAATGGTACACATTAGCAACCAAGCATTAATTAATCAGATCTTGCTTGGAAAAATAATTTATACATATATAATAAAACTTTGACTGAGAAGCGCTAAGCTGGGCCCTGGTAAGATTGGAATAAGTAGGGTAGAATGAGTTACAGTAGTTATAGTTTGGTGGAGTAGTACCTGTGAGATTATAGAAATTTCTAGATATAGAAATAGGGCATAATTAGTTAAGATGGGAATGGTTGGCATACACACCGTTCCACGTTGAATAAGCCACAATATACGCTCAAATCACTGGTGCAGATGAGTAGCAGACGGTGGAGGAGAAAGCTTTAGTTTATTTGAATGTGATGGTCGAGGACTGTCACAAAATATAAAGCCATGGAAGAAAGGAAAAAAGGTTTAGAATAAAAACATGGATAGCCTAAATAGAAATATCTCATACTATTATAATTTCTTATTAAAATATTTTTTGAATCTAACTTACGTCTAGGACTTCGCTTCTCTGGATTCAAACTATATCCGTCCAATAAGCCGGTTGATAGTACATTACCAGAAATAATATCTTCCACGAAATGTTTATTCGGGAAATCAGCGGCATTTCGACGATAAATTAAATTTATGTTTCTCGGCGATATTATGATAATATTAATATGTTTTCCTAAGATAATGAAAGATTTTTATTTTCTACATCAGAAATATTTATTCGAAAAACTAACACTGCAGTGCAAAATGCACTACATCCAAGAACATTAAATTTTCGTAAAATAAAAAGCAACATAAATTTTATACGTGATTTGAACAAATTTTTACATGCGACATTACACTTAAAATAAATATGAAATTTTAGTATTAAACAATAAAAATAAACAATCTATTATACTTATTTTATGCTATTTTGATAGATATAGTTAATATAGATTTTTTTTTGGTGTATTCGAGATATTTTTTTTATCATGAGTATAAATCTCATGTATAAAAACTATATATATATATAATTGATGCGGTGGCGTAGCTACATACTCAGCGCCCTAGAGCAAATAATGTTGTCATTGTAAAAATTACGCTCCTTATGGTTTTTCGCTTTTTTAGCTCTTGCCCTGTTTTAGTATTTTTACTTTATTCCATAAATTATGGCTTCTCGTTTTTTTTTGGTTTCACTCTACCTTAAAATTGTTGCTTTCTACCAGAACTTGCGTTCTCTAATAATATTTTGCGCTCCCCATGATTCGTGCGCCTAGAGCAATTCGCTCCAGCCACTCCTTGGTAGCTACTACATTTCATAAAATTTGATTCTAGCATTCTATAACATTCTAAAACATTCTATTATCTTGTATTCATCATAGCATTAAACTTATTTAAATAATATTCATTTTGTGATCCCACTTGGAGATCATTATCCAAGTGGGTTATTGACAGGGTTGATACCTGAGCGTAATTTTCCAGAACTGATCAAGAGTCATCAACGATTTAAAATTTACTTAGAAAATATGTTATAAAAACATACATAGATAGTGTTTTAAGAATTGTACTACAAGAATATATTCATTCCGTTCTCGCTATTCTTTCTATCAACTGGTTATGTAACATTTAAGATAACTCTTTTATCTTCTTAAGAGTAAAATGTAAACACCACAAAACGATTAATGTCACTAGCAGATAACAATCGCATTTAAAGATTACTATTTCCAGCTACTTATATCAATTATATTTTCTAAAGAACATCTTATAATATTTATTAAGTCGATGTTACCAATTGATAAATGCACGGTGATCATAAAGTATTATACGGATACGATATTTTTAACTTTTCGTTCGTTCTAGTATACCAACATCGGCATAACAGGAAATAAGTGAAATTTTTCATTCGAGTTTCCAATTTTTCATCGGATATGAGATGAGCAGGTTTGAACTTTTGAAAAACTTGCAGATTCAAAAAAAGCTTTTTGTTACGTCAAATGTGCATTAAAGCTAATATTGACTGGATCACGTAGGAATACTTAATCCTGTTTGCTTAATTCTTCCACCATCAAAATTCCATTATTCTGAAAGACTTACTTTCCCCTCCACCACCCGCTACGTCTCTTCACCCGTTATGTGGGCGTATACGTGGTGTAACGAACGTGAGACGCTCTTGATAAGTGCCAAAAGTGTCCCAGGAGCAGCTTCCGATGATCTTGGTTGGCGTGCACTGGAGTGTGCGTGATTCCTATTCTAACTAATTATACCCTGTTAATATCTAGCCTTATCGAGAAGAGACCTTCTCGTTCGCCGTAAGTATTCTGGAAGACTCTTAAGTACTATCCACAAAGTGTATTTGAAGTTAAAAGTCCTGAAATTGCATAGCCATAAAGGAATACGAATAGATACGCGCATGACTGCTATATGTATGGTGGCCATAGGAACTGATAAATTTAAGATTTACAAATTTAATGTTTATCTTAGTGACAAAAATAAAAATATTTATCTTTCACACAACTTACCTCCGTGGATTTATTGCATTCAAATAACTCTTCTTTGGTAAAATATTATTTCCATAAATATGATTAAATAATAAATTAAATCGGTTACCGTATATGTACTTACTAAGACATCGTGTATTTATAAAGTTTGAACGTAAAAAAAGCATGGCAAAAAATAATGACCGATATGGAACGACAAATTAAAATTATATTTTAATTAATATATTTATATACATCAACGCTATGCACACCCGGTGGATCGATTGTTTATTAATGTGGTATGAGATCACTTTTATATTTATATGACATGAAAAAATCAGCACTAATAAATAAAAACAGTAAAATAATAATAATTAAAGAGATAAATAATCGTGTGGATAATGTAACATCAATATCACCTCATTCATTCATATCTAGTTATAATCTCAGACAATTATCAGTTTTATTACTAATACATTAAGTACGTTTATCAATAAAAAATATTACAATACATAATTAATGCCTTGTAA
Organism: Rhyacophila evoluta; assembly: GCA_022683975.1. Classification (NCBI taxonomy): domain Eukaryota; kingdom Metazoa; phylum Arthropoda; class Insecta; order Trichoptera; family Rhyacophilidae; genus Rhyacophila; species Rhyacophila evoluta. The sequence continues at coordinate 18,597 of JAGVSQ010001296.1, read as the reverse complement.
TACTTTATAGATACTGAGAAATTTTCAATTTCTATCAAACGTGACGAATATTATTAATAAATATCAATATTTGATTGCGTCGGTGGCCGAGTGGAAAACTATTATATATACAATTGCGTTTTTTGTTCCAGGTTGATTCTATTGTCATTTTTCAGTTTATATTTCACTGAGATTGGTTGATACCAATTTTTTATAGAGCATCTCACGCCGCAACAACGTGTTGAAATTATTATAAGATTGTTAATTTAAATAATTTAAATTTGTTAAATAATTAACAATTTTCAGCAGAAAATCATCATAAGACATATTTCGAGTTGACTGGATTTATTAATAAACAGAATAGCCGCTATTGGGGCACTGAAAATTTTCAATTGACACACGACCATTAAACTCTCGTATAGTGATTGTATCATTTGGCATTATTAGCTATTTTTTGGAGGATACTAGAGGCAAAGCTGTAACAGTTATTTGTGACTTTCTTATGCTGGAATTGATCAATTGAGTCTATGGCACATGTGGTTCTAATAGAATGGTGCCACATAACACACAGCTCAATGCATATTTTGGCACATCGTCCTGGAACATAAAACGCAGTCTATACGTGTACGATAGATACACGGTAATGTTCTGTCTAAAATTACCCCGATTAAAATTGATTCAATATAACGTGAATTGGATGCCTATAAGTAAACTCACTGTGTTTTATACGTATAGGTTATCGGAGATAACAAAAGTTCTGGGCTTTCATTGACTTACAAAAAAATGAAAAACAAAGATTCCGTCTGATTGTGCTCATATAATTGGATCAACAGTAAAGGTTTCAGGTGCGAGTGTCGTAGCTACATAAAAATCTAGATATTTTCAATATATATTTAAATATTACACGTATGCGTATTTAGTTAAGAGACCATAAAAAAATAATTTTGATGTTTTAAATTTGATATTAAGCATTGTGAATTATTTATAAAACAAAGAATCGCCAATAGTAAAAAAGATTAGAGAATGAATATCATAAATAAATTATAGAATAATATCATTTGATATAAACTTTTAGTCTGTAGAGGATAATCAAATTGACAACAATCTATTTATATACATGGAGAAGACTGGGAAGATTTGGACATTTTTTTTTTTTTTTCATTTTAAATTTATCTTTATATTTATATATACCATTTAATTCATTAGTAGATACGCAAATATGGTCGTCATTGCAATAAAATGTGATAAAAAAAGTAATAAATATTCTGATTTAGTTTGTTAGATTTCCTAAAAAAAACGAGTACCTTCCGTGTTTGTGGCTTGTTAATAATGCGTAATGACGTTGTCAACTGTGGCCTGCGGTCCTCAATCGATAAATTTGACGAACGGTATTATAATTATTATGAATACAAATTAAATATAAATCATGCGGTCGTAGTATGGTAGTGGAATTAAATTTGAATATTTTTAAACGGTGAAAGAAAGGTGAGCCTGCGGCGACGATTTGTTAGTACCGCACTACCCACGGTATCTAGGGATGCCACATAACAAGATTAACGATATTTAATTTAATATTGATATCGACACGTATTAATTGAATCAATGGTTGATAAATTAAAATCATCTAATTCAAATGAAGCTGTACATTTATTTCATATTAAACCATCTAAAGCAAATTAATGCTTCCAAATTATGGTACCAAAACAGAATCTACTTATCAGGTTGTTTGGAGGACAGACTATTATTTCACACGGTGGCTTGCAGCTTTAACAATAATAATTATTTTAACTCATATTTTATTTAACATAACTAATTTAACTTATATTTATATATTACACAAAAAATATATGAATCTATAGGCACAAAATCCAATAATTTCTAGCAGATACTTTTGTATTTGTATGTATGGAATAAAAGGTCTAGTTTTTATGTTTTATATATCGCTACGGTATATCCAAATTAAGCTGAAATTCGTGGTCTCTCATTGATCATTGACTTTATTTTACAATTATGTAAATTTGTGGAGAATCTTACCCAAATTTTCGCCTTGTTTCGATAACAAATTTTAGTATTTGTAAGTATGTCGAAATAATGCGCCAACTTGAAACACAATAAAATAAACTTTATAATAGTGACGATTTGCTGGCCAAGTTGGTAAGTACTTGAAAATTATAAGCGAGAGCCGAAGATTTAAATCATGTAAATTACATAAAAATAAGGATAAAAAATCCGGGACTGTTACACTAATGAGTTCAGAAATCGGCTGACAACCAGTTATATGCTAATTATCAATATATTGATAATGACAGTTGCCTTGAAAGTGCAATCAAAGTAGATATATTTGGTATTTTAACATATAATCTAAGTTACGAAATACTATATTTGAGGAATACAATGTTGAAACATGAGGCGGCCTGCCTATAGCAAGTAAAAATAGCTGAAACAATTAATAGTTGAAGCAAGTTATTAACATTTTTATTTATACCATGTTTGCTCCCAAATTAGAGCACATGGATCTACACAGTGTGAATATATCCACTCCGAAAATGGAATATATAGATATCCGCAATGTAAAAACGTCTTGACAGATTATTTCTAACGAGAATTGTTTATCAGACAATTGTTCAACCCAATAGGCATCCAGTTTTTTTAGATCTTTAAAAAATCGACAGATGGGGAATCGAACCCGCATTCCCCGGATTGCTAGGCGCGCATGCTACCAACTACACTACTGGGGAGACAAAAATTAATATTAATATTATATAACATATTGAAAGATACTATGATACATTTAGAGCCATTTTATTCAATGGAATAGTACAGTATAAAGCTGATATGCTAATAATTATGAAAAAGAATTATCAATTAAAAATAAATTGTCATTTTTTAAAACATATTTAGAGAATTTATTGTAATTATTCTCTCTATAATATATGTATCAATCTCGACACAGCAATCATGTAATCACGCTCGCGTAATTTGTATTATATTACATGCATTACATTGATAACGTAAAAAAATAAAATGAATGATATTAGCGCAAAATAATTTCGCAGCTGCCCCTGAGAAAAAATTGCATGACTTCATGCCTAAATATAATCCCGTCGCACCCCGCTCGCCCCACCGCCGGCGACTCTTGTCGTCCCAACATCAAAAAGTCGCGCTATGAAAGAAAAAAACTGATTGTTCCCAGTCTATAGCGTCACTTTACATTTCATTCTGATTCGAACACTGTGCAAGTAACACAAGAGCGTTTAGCAAACAATTGTCGAGTCCAGGCCTGGTGCATTTGCATAATGTATCGCGCAACTCAAAATGTTTCGCGTTGAGTACCCCAGCATTAAAATATTACAATAGACATTTTATTTATTTTATTATAATTTCGATGAAAAATCTATTACTGTGTATATATTCGACTGCAGAAATTTAAAACAATGTAGCCCTTAGTTTTTTCAATAATCACATTGTATACAACATAATAGACGCTATATCAAAAGAATGTACGCTGCAAATACCGAATTAGTATCTAAATTTAGCTTTTAAGTTTGATAAAAGGATGACCTATAAAACAAGGACTTTCCTCACATCAATTTAACAGGTTTTTTTTTTAAATAACATATTAAATTAATAGCAGCATGGTTAAAGAAAACATTAATTAAGCCTTGTTTATTATATTTAATATTTTGATATCGGTCCAAAATGTTTTTTGTAAAAAAAATTCTTCGTGGATTACGTCTTTTTTTCCTTTTTCACGCTCGATATAAATATATCTTTTATAATAATACAATACTTTGTAAATCATATATGCAAATTTTACATGAGATGAACAGAACTAAAATATAGTAATGACTATAAGGATTTTATATTATAAATATCCTATAAAATGTACGCTATGTCGTATGAATGGTAGCTTATTATCATAAGCAATATACTAATCTATTCCTTGTCTTTTAGGACTAGATAATAAGTATTATTTTTAATGAAATATTATTTACGTATTTTTAGTTACCATCAAGTATCGCTTTTGGAAAATAATTTAAAGTTAAAAAAAATACAATGCTAATTCAATTATTTCACTGGAAAACCATGGAAATTCAAAAAAGATCTACCGAGTTCCAGTTCACTTGAAGAGGTCTAAAGTTCCTAAATCATATCACTGTGACAAAGATCATAAACGAGAAATCATTATTTTCATTACCGACTTAAATTAAAAAGCGATTAAAATATGTAAAAAATATAATTTCATAATATGTACGCGTACATGCCGTTCGCCAACCGGTTCTTTAAAAACCCAAACACTTAGTATAATATAGTAAAACTATGTCAATCTATTAATAATTATCTCAAATGTTATTTTCAAAAATTATTTGAACGTAAAAACTGCACATAAAAAAATGGAAAACATACAAATGCAAATGTATTTTGTTTAATGCTATTATTTGATAATAAACTCTTTTTTCGTGCCCCACTAATTTATTAATATTAATATGTTTTACTTTAATATTGAAAAACTTTCAACGAGTTGATTTATGAATGAATTCATGCTAGTATATATTAAATACTGATTTGTATTGAGTTCATTTGTTTGTCTAACTATGCAGACTATTAACTGAAGGGTATACAATTTCTTAAGTGAACTTATTCTACTATAACATTTTTTATATTCAAAAACCATCCAACATGTAAACTAGTGGAAAAAATAGCTTAGAAAATACGTCCATATAAAAAATACGCGTTCAAAATATTTCAAATTTTAAATACAGGAATAAGTTTAATTAATTACCATTAAAGTCTAATAAAAAATGTTTGAAACATCACATTATGTACACAATATTAATTTTACTCGGGTTAAGTTGATGATGATATCAATTGAAATATAATATAATATAAATAAAAACAAAAACTTTTGAGAATCGGTAATAAAATGTAAATTTTAATCGTGGAACGAATCGCATATTAAAATAATCAAAGAGGCCCGAATTTAATTTTGCGATCACTAAAATAACACAATACGATTTGCTAAAATATGTTTTTCTACTACAGGTGTGTACTGACATTTCATTGTTGCCTTTAATACATATTTGCGAAGCGTTATTTATATAGATCTACACTATATCACTAAATATATATAAAAAAAAAAACATACCAATTTCTGTATACAAACGTTGATATTATCAAACGCATAACCAACTTGTAAGAAGGACCAACCTGAAACAAATAAAAAATAATACATTATTAAACAGAAAATGAAACTGTCGAAATAGTAGTTTACGTGTTTGGTTGTGTTTAGTGTGAAGTGTTTTCCTCGCACGTGCGTAGTGAGAATTGCCTAAATATTTTTATAGGGATAAATCTTCCCTTCGAATAGATTTCAACGCACTGGCATTTCGGAAACCGGGAAGGTTATATTTAAAGGTTTTGTTTATAAATTAATAGTTGTATAATTCCGCTTATTAATTTTTTTGATGTTTCACCAAGAACGTTGGGTATAAATAGTGAACAGTAATATGTTTTGTAACATAAAATAAAGTACACTATAATTGAAGAAATAGTAATGAATTTAAGGATGACTTTACAGTTTCAACATTGTCAAAGCTGTAGTTTTAGCCTCACTTGTAATATGGGGCAGCATGTGAAATTTGATGTCAATATAATTAATATTTCTGCATTAATGAAAAGTATTTTGTGTAAAATCACGTCGTGAAATATTTTTTAAGTAAACATTATAACCGATGGCTTAATAACAAAACGACGACGACTCCATAATAATTATTGAAAGCAGGTAATGTTCACTGAACTTAATCAATTAAGCCACGAGAATGAAAATAATTTATTACGAAATCTTTAATAAATAATATGTTAAAGTAGTCTTTTTTAATATTTCTAATATCTAACTTTTAAGATAAGTAGAGATGAGAGGGAAAGATGATAACAAAGCTAATTTTTATCTCTCAGTAATGAACGCAGTTGAAGAATGAAGAAACTTGCTTAAATATTATTTAAAATTGTCAAACAAAATGAGATATGAATTGTTTAGTTTTTTTTAAATTAAAGTGTTGCTGATAAACAATACAAACCGTGAAGCGGTCGGCAAGATTTTATCGAATTCGTTTGTAAGCTTATATACCTGTATATATCTTATAATTGGCAGCTTACTTTGTAAATTATCGGATATTAATAAATATTTTGTAACATAAGATGACTTATACTTATACTTATAAAGGTATATCTCTGAGGTTTTATCAATATTGTATTATTGGCGTATACGGTCATATAGGGTCAGAAAATGTCAGATTTCGAAATTTTAGTCACGAATAATGATTCATATAATTATATTGAAAAAGTTATGAAAACGAATACTTTTGAGTTAAGTTCTAACTTATTAAGCGCAGTTGATTGTTTGGTAGTAATTGGTAGCTTACATTGTCGCAATTTTGTTATTGTACAGTTGATTAGTCGAGTCCAAATGGGACAGTAGAAAATTACTGGCAGAGAATGAATATCAAGATGAAGTAGGCGGTTACTTGGACGATTAAAATCGGCTTCAAGATTCTCACTTGTGTACGTTGTCAGATCTTAAAAACAATCTAGAGGATGTGTCGACGATAATGATTTTTATGAGCTTTTATTGAGAATCGTTTTGGACAGTGGCCGTCTTTATTGCTATTTCTATCCAACCAATGCAATTTTTTTAGCTTTGTCTCACTTCTGCACATTACACAGTAACGCGAAAACGAAATTCCAACACGGGTGATTGTAACAACTCATGCGCCATTGGTTGGAATCTAATAATTAAAATTTAACTTTTATTAACTAACTCAAATCAGTTAACTTTTTCGATAAATGCAAACACATATCACACTTTTATCAAAACTTACTTACTATATATATCCAATATTTCCTCATATAAATAACTAATCAACTAATAAATCTCAAAGTATGGGGCCCACAGTATTTCTAAATATATATAATAGTTATACCTTAATTTCATTAGACTCATAATTATATTTGCTTATAGTATCGTTACAATAATTTAAAAAATAATATCCTTATGATATAATGAAAACAATCTTAAATCATCTCACAAATAACGAAATATTGTACGTAATTCATGTAGAAAATTAAAACGTAATTGAGACAAGAGTTTTGAATATCAAATAAGCAATCATACATCTTGATTGAAATGAATTTCTGTAATTTGCTTAGCTACCAGAAAGCGATATCCGCAAGTGGGTCGGCAAAAACTATATTTTGTTACGTAAATATATTACTAAAATTAAACATGTTTGGTTACTCTAGTAACTTAGTTATTTATTTATGAAACGTTGTTTAATAGAATACCAAAGTAATATATTCTCACGCTTAGTCTCGGTACTTTATTCATACTTATATTACTAATGTAAAAATCATTTTTGACGGTAAATAGAATGTGCATTTGACCATTTTATTTTAATTTTGGCATCTAATTTCCCATCATTATGCAAGTTTGTCGTTTGATATTGTATTTGCGAATGGGTAAGCATCTCGACAGCTTGAAAGACAAAACATGAAGCGTGATATGAGTACGACTGACAGAAATGCATGATCCAGTCTGTAAAAGAGCCAACTAAGTAGGACAAGAGTGACAATACCATACATACAAATATGGTGGAGATGCAACGCAATATGCTTTATGTACTGCTTTAACACTGGGCTCCGCTTTAGTAATAATAAAAATATTTAAAAAAAATACAAATATCAATTCTAAAATCATCGATTGAAAAAGTTTGACTCGGTTAAAAAATACATTGTTCTCGGTTCACGACGGCTGCTTCAGTTTAAGATTAAACCAGCATGCATTGTCTGGCACCACAGCAATTGGAGCCCATTCAACCATCGCCTCGCCCGCCCACACCTTAAGAAAGTGCCGTGAATTAGTTGTTAATGCCACTCGACGCACGGCACACGCCTCCCGAGGTCGTAAACGTAACCGCAGACGGTGATCCCAGGAAATGTGACACAGTAATAACGTAATACGATTACGAGAGCTTTTCCGAGTCCGGAAGTTTAGCCCACTGAATATATCTCGTCCACAATAAGCTTTTAAAAGAGAAAACTTGTAAATAATATATTTTTGTAAAGTGTTTGATAAGTAAAATGATAATAATGTGCGAAGAGTTACTCATTAACAAATTGATAGTTATGAAATGGATTGTGATTTATGATATATTTTTTTGAATAACTATTATAATTATATTCAATAGTTGTCAGGTCTTTCAAAATAATAATGGCACAATCAGATATAGAGATTACCTATATATGTAAAATTAATACGAAAAATGTATTCACTGATCATTTGCAATACCGGTTTTTTTGAGTTTAAATTATCAACGATCGACATTACTCACAGACGCGGAGTTCAAACATATGTTATTTACCAGTTTTAAATAATTCAGAATATGTTATTTAGTGTATCTGACACATTTTTACCAAATACTTTTCGCAACACGTATGTATATACGGGCTTGAAAGACATAAAAGTTACTTGAATCAAATATTAACCAGAATCGCATTTAACATATTGTTCCACTTGGCCAACGATATTGATATGTGAAAGAAATCTATTCTTTGAGCTAATTTTAAAATGTGGCATCTTTATTGTGAGATAAAAATAATAATAAAAACACTGATAGTTCGCTTTCGTAGTAAATAAATAGTACGTGAAACGATGAATGAATTCTGTACGACTGGTTTTTGTGTTAGAAACACAGTCATCTGTTAGGTACGCCTACCCATGTTTCGAAGCCCCATATCAGCTAAACCAAACACTTTCTTCTTTCAAGAATTCTTTACACATTTTGTATGTCCGAAATCGCAGTTTTTTGTCGAATCAGAACAACACGACATTGGCACGCCACTTGTTTACTTACATCGACAAGCTTACCAGAAAATAATCCAGCGGCGCACATTAAAATAAGCATAATTTTTCTATTTACCAAACACAATTCCATATCAATTAAAACCACTCAACTAATCATGTTATATATTTCATTATTTTGACTTTCTGGTTGTACGGAGTATTCAGTTGCCGTGTCCATTGTCTCCCCGGAGACAGAGTGTTTAATGTGCGGGTTCGATTTCCACGTCTGCTGGCTGTTTTTTAATTATGCTCTACTTTCGGAGTAAACGTGATAATAAATAGGTGTACAGATTTTTTTAATGATATGCCAGAATAGTTGATATTTCTAAATGGACGAAGAAAATAAAAGATAAGCACTTACTCTCCGAGGAGTTAGAATGCTATCTAGACAACACGTACGATACCCCAAAAATCACTTAAAATGTTTATGATACTCTTTTAAATGACGATGAATTAGTACCTGTCTTATTCGATAAGTACTGTCGTCTATGTAACAAAAGACAAAATTTATGATTTTAATAACCTAAAAAATTACCATGTATTTATCGGAAATGGAGCAAATAGATTTCGGCAACGTGAAAACTTACCTTCACATATTGATTTTCTATGAGAATTTAAGATATAATACTAGAAATGCCTATGTCAAATATATTAATTATTCACTTTAAGTGATCGTTAGATTCTCACAAGAATATACCTAATAAATGTCTGCTTATATTATAATAAATTTACTGATAAACTTAAAGCTGATAAATAAGCAGTTTTTTTGTAGTATTTTATTTAAAAATATATTTTTGAGTACTTCCTAATAGAAGTAAAATAAGTAATATCAGACATGGGCACTTCTACCATTGGGATACAGAAATAAACTAAGATCATTAATATTTTTGACTGATGGTGCTTGATTGAAATTGATTTTAAATTCTAAATTATTTAAACTAAGATCAATAAATAAATTCCGAGAGTTGACTTGGATTAAAAGTTATGTATTGGTATATGTTTAAGTTCGAAATAAATAGATTGATGAAACATGATAGACCCATTACCGGGATGCTGTATACACGCCACTGTCCTGTCGGGAGCCAGAAATAATCGGATTTTGCGAATCGGCGTGGGGAAAAACAATAAATTACCCAACACAAAGAAATGTGCGGAAGATATTTATCGACGTAATTGGTGGCTTAGCCGGTGACATGGCCCCTCTAAAAAATACGACATCGGACGCACCTAAGAGATTAACGCCACACGCGACATACGACTCTCGACTTGCCAGCTGTTCCACTCCCAACAATCCGCACTGAAACATGTTGTAAATACCTCCTCGCGATCATACGATCCTATGACGTGTTGCAATAGAAATCTTTTATGTTAACAAAATAAAAAGCTCTACATATCTACTTAAATATCGTATAAAGCGAACTTCCGCTGGATGGTACGAAATCAAAAGATAAAATAACGGCCTATGCACAATCACATAATCACTAAAATAAATACGCTATATTTTAACTTTTTTGTGAACATTTTTAATTCTAGCTATTCGAATTCTAAAATATTGATTTCATATAGGTGTACTTAATAAAAAAAACTCAATTATCATTTAGTTAGGAAAAATACTTTGATGATATAAGTAATACAAGACAGAAACGTGGCATGTAATAAAGGCACAAAACAGCTAAACACCAAGCTTTAAGCACTGGTAATTGTGGTAGATTCTGATAATACTTTATTTTAACTTTGTTACTGATGACGAAATAATGTAACGGACTTAATGTAACCGTTAATCAATGCCAAAATTAAGAGGTGCGATAGGAAGTAAACAACTTGAGGATATCTCAAAGCTTTTCAATCTGATTATTCTTCATTCGAACCAAATTTTTAATGATTTCAAATTAAAACAGTAAGAAATAATTATATAAGTTACATTTACCTTCATATTTATACACTTTAGTCTGAGTTCTAAAGATACTCAAGGTGTCAACGTCAGATTTGCCTTGTAATATTCCACCATATCTCATCATATAATCGGATAACTGTCGTCATATCATATTTTTCCGTAAAACAATTTATTGTTACGTATGATTTGCATCAGTGAATTTTATCTATACTCGTGAAAAACCATGCAGTTCCATGTCAAAATATACGCAGCGGTGATGGAATTGAGAAGGATGTATACTTCCGAAAAGGCTTTCCTCAGCCAGTCTGTTTTTCTTATATGATTTATTAATATGTATTCGGCGTAATTGATGGACAGGTAATTCTACAGTATATATAGAGCCCAATTCTAGCAGTGGCTATATCGAATAGTAAATATTTTGACACGTATCAAACATTACGATTAAATCTTCCTTCTTTTAAAATAATATTTTAAAAAGACGGCTTAGTTTTCTGCATTAAGCTCGTCATTACACACATACATAATATAACATGATTATATAGCTGGTGAGAAACCTAAAACGCAAATTAATATATGTGACATGGGCAATTTTTAATAAAATTATATACTCATTGTAGGGAGAGATATGATTGATAAATAATGAGAAATAATGTAATGAATTATTTAATACTTTGCAAGCTGCTCAGAAGGTTGAAGTGGCTTCCTTGTGAAAATTTTGTTATTTCTGATGGCATCGCTAATTATAAACAATGTAAAATTTATAATGTGAATAAGTCGTATTACTAACTGAAAAAATCATAATAAAAACACAGCCATTATCAAAGCATTATCTTTTTACATACAGCATGCATATCACTCGAATGACCTTGCCACACATCAAATAATAATCAACATTTTTCTCCCAAATAACTCTCATTTAAGAGTTCTTAAGTAAATTTGGTGTAAATTGGAACATTCAAGTTCACTTATCAAAAGTAATTGAGAATAAAAAATTCGTTATGAAAGAGTTATTTTTAAATTGATAATAATTAAGAAAAAAAAATAGTTCACTCCTCCACTTTGATAGGCAGTGCTATTTTTGACTATTACCTCATCCACAACGAGTATCTCGTAAGTAGCTGTATTTGCAATACGTGAGCTATCGACAGTATATTCATTTTAAAATCCCAATAACACTTAGTAATCATTGTTTATCACACCGATTGATCCGTACATCAGTAAAAAATATTTAATTATAACGAAGTATAAAAATGTAATGAAGTTTTCAGTGCCAATATGTATAGTAAATAATATAAACGTACAGGTTTCAATTGACATAACATTTACGAGTTACATCTTTCGACCAAGAGATCATCATGTGTTATAGATTTCTAAGTACGTCATTTTGTATATTCATAATTTTTCTAGCATAACTATTAACAGCTAGATATATATCTTTTCTCCATGTATTTTTATCGCGTACCAAGTCTTCGCATGAGAATTAGTTTGTCGAATAGACCAAACGTCAAATTTTCAGAAGATGAAAAGCAAACCCAGTGTAAATACATAGAGATAAATATACAAGGGAATCTTGAATTATAGAAGAATAGAATTACAGTATATAATATTGTATAAAAATTCTAATTGATTGAAACACGTTTTATTTTTCAAACAGCATACCTTGGATATTCGACAAACTAATTCTAAGGTGAAAAACTGTGATTTATTGCTGTTGATAATGATGCCATACCAGAGATTACTGTAAGATTTCGTTTAGCAATAACGGTAATGATACTGTCGATGGATGAGTCAATAATGATAACGATAAATTAAAAACCTTTTAAAATTCATGCACATTAAAACAGTCTTAAACCAAACGGTTTATTGATTTTTACTTGTCAAAAGGTTAAGAACGGGAAGGGGCATATTATTTGTGTTTAACAGAAAAAAGACAATATCTAATGCGTCTTTAAAATACAGTAACAATGTTTGCATGATTTTTGCAGGCATATTTATCAGGTGAGTAAGAGTTAATCTTGAAATTAAAACATTTGTACGCGAATATTTTCAAGAAGCTCCCCCTTCGCGGACACAACTTTAACAGAGTACCCAATACAACAGTATCTTGCAAACTAATTTAAAACAATGCTGTATAATGACGCGTTTACACTATAAAAAAAATTAATTGGTGGCCAGTTAGTGTGCGAGTGTACATTTTAATCGTGCTGTTCAGCCGTCATAAAATAAGATCAGATAACTTGCAAATAGAGGAAAGTGAATAACACGACTCTTAGTATAAAGAACATTATAATATTTTATATGAAATTGTAAATTATATCAGTAACTCACATTCAGAAACGATTCTCAATTGCAGTATCGATTTGAAATCCATTTCAAAGTTTGGTTTTTTTTTTCTTAGTCACTCATTACTTCTGCACAAAATTGAATTTAAATATTTTATAACATCCGTTATGAATCTTCTTAAAAACAGATGCATTTAAATATATAAAAATAGGCCTGCGTCGAGGGGAGAGATGTCATTGATTTGACTTCGCAAAGATCTCGCAGACTAGGACACCAAAGGAGTAGCTTCATGTCACGTTAAAAGTCACGATACGGTGCTAGAGCTGATTAGATGACTAGAACACGCAACGCGGATGCCTCAGAGGTGCATAAATCTATCTTGCCTTTATTCCTATCAGGAAGGATTGCGGCGTCAGGAAAAACGGTCGAATAATATCAACAGGATGTATTTTCGGAATCAAATGATGCTGGTATTACCTGGAGGGATGCAAAGCATCTGGCGGATGACAAAAAATACTGAATACGTAGCAGCCATATCCTCCGAATAACGCTATTAATAGATTTTAAATATTGTGATACTCGGTGTTATGTTTAACGGTACGCAGATAATATGTCGTTCAGTAAATGAAAAATGTTGTAACTCAAAAATAGTGCACAAACATCTGACGTAGTTAGGACAGCTACCGAAGAGGCCTTCATCACAAAGTCAATTAAATTTGACTGATAGTGGTCAAAAAAACCATTGAGAAATTTCGCAAATATTTTTTTCGGCAATTTAAATTGATTGTGACCTCAGATGTTAATTTACATCATCTTGTTGAAATGACAATCTTAAAGAAATTTATATTTCGATGTGTAGCGTCCGTAATAAAGAAAATAATTGCCTGTTTTACGACATTTATACTCAATAAAAATATTATACGTTGTAATGAATTTTAGTTTACTTCCACAAGCCATCAAAATGGTGCTTAAATTCATTACGGTTAGATTTTTCATGTCATTTTCAGATGCGAATTAGAGCCTCAATAGAACCTTCGCACAAATAATTAAAAAATAGATAATACATTTTTTTTACCATGTGAATGTAGAGCAGATGGAACTATATATTTAGTTCGAATTTAGAATGCAAATTTTAAAAGCTCGACACTTCCGTTATTTTTGTCGATCTAACAATAGAATGAATTCAAAATATAATTATTTATTATATACAGCTATTGATATCCCAGTTAGTCGTGATATCCTATAAATGTTTCACATTATCTGCATACATATATTTCAAAATTGTTCAAATAAAATTGATGACCATTTATTTTTTATCAATGATAATGTCATCATTTTTACTAACTATGTCAACCGTGCTTGGGAAAGAGGCATTGCCCTTCACAAAACAATAATACCGTGAATGAGGTTCGATTCCCTTTTCCCGCACGTAATTTTTTTAAGACTTTCCTTGTTCAAAATCTATGGCTGAATTTCCATAATGATTCGGCATTTTCGACTGGATTCCTTTCGGCAGGACGTGTATTTAGTTGTGCACATTCTCAATTAAAAGTAAAGGGTTAGTATCTTTTACCTATACAAAGTCGATATGGAATCAAATCACACAGCTTTTAAGCAATATTAAAACCCCAAAGACACAGGACTAAATATCTAAAGGATTTTGTTACATGTAGCTGACAGAAAAGCTCTAGATAAATCTTCACATAGCGGAGATCTATATATCGATGGCCATAAATTGGCAACACGTTATTCATGAGGAACAAAAACCCTTTACAATGTAAGTATTGGGATATTAAAGAAAATAAAATACACTTTGAAGTGAGTATTGCTAATTTTCATTTAAGAAGAGTGTATTTCATTTTCATTGAATTTATCTAGCGGATATCTTCATGCTATGGAGATTTTATGCTCCGCTTTCGGAATAGATATTAACACAAAAAATTAATGTT
Source organism: Rhyacophila evoluta (assembly GCA_022683975.1). Lineage (NCBI taxonomy): Eukaryota > Metazoa > Arthropoda > Insecta > Trichoptera > Rhyacophilidae > Rhyacophila > Rhyacophila evoluta. The sequence continues at coordinate 3,593 of JAGVSQ010001296.1, read as the reverse complement.
TCCGAATAAAAATAGTTCACAAATTACGATACATAAATAAAGCCCTACTTTAAAAGAATCTGTTAAATTAAATTCATTATTCTGTCATACAATCCAGCTCTGTCTGTTTTGTTGAATATTTAACAGACAAAGCCATGTTTTTAGTGGTAAACATAGAACCAAAGCGAGCTGTTAATTGAAAACGACATAATAATTGGATAGACCAATAATGCTTTTGATATCAAATTTTATTATGACTGCTTCTAAAGACCGAAGTTAGGCTGCAGTCAATTAAATGTAATTTATTGCGTATCGGGCCAATTGCGAGACACAGTGAATTGCGTTTACTTATGGTAAGTAAGAATTATTATAAAATTCATATAAAATATAATAACATATCTGTTTAAAACTATGTCAGCTCAAAAAGTTTTTTTTTCATAGCAACTGACAGCCACAAATATCGCTGATCATTTAAATTAGTATATAATATTTATTTTGTGTGCTGTTACGTTTTTTAGTTAAATTTTTGTCAGGCTTAAAATCTCAATTTGTAATGTACCATCAATGTATTTTAAGACATGTCATTTTTCTTTCATATGGTTAACAGCAGGTGTCGGTAACTTATGAAGCGCGGGTCACCAAGTGATCCATTTAACAATTTCAAGTGACCCAAGTTGAGATCCGCAAATAAAAAATAATAAAAATTAAGTTCATCAATAAAGGAACCGAAACTATAACTAGAATTCCATTTTTGAATATTTCTGTTTAAAGTAAAAAACATATTGTAATTATTTTCTGAATAAGCTTCATCTTATCATTCACTAATAGATTGTTTTAAAATGAAAATGCCACTGACCCGAAACGTCTACTTATTAGTCACATTTTCGTTGATTTTGAACCATAGCCAAAAAAGGTTGCAGACGCCTGGTTTATATTATATTTACAATTGAATAGTATAATATAAATTTGTTTATAGAAAAAAAAGTTTATTTTCATTTATTATTATTAGTTTCATAATTTCATGAAAACACCATGACAAGATTGATTTTTTTCACCGTTATTCATTTTGATTCTACCAAATAAATTAATGCTTATTCGATAAATAAAATCTATATACGGTAATAGACGTAGCGGATTGAAATATCTTTGCTGCAAGTTTTTTTTTAATTTTTAAATTTAGGACCTAGAGAGAATGGCTAACAACCAATCCTCTTCAAAATAATAGATCAAGATATTTTTTTATATTGAAGAATTATATCGGACCCATTTACATGGGAGATAATTAAAAAATGTTTTATTCAGATTTTGTTTTTTTTGTTTATTTTCACACCGTGTCCCGCATCCGATCCCAGGTGAAAATACTACTATATTTAATATACCATATTTAAATACGATGTATAAAAAACACGTGTTGCACATCGTCGCTTTACAATTAGTTTGTCGAATATCCACGGTACGCGATTTGAAAAACAAAACGTGTTTCAACAATTAAATAGTTTTTACAATATACTACACTGTAAATCTATTCTTGCGCCATACACCAATCATACGGCGTTAAAAATTAGCTCAGATACATTCGTGTATTTATTTAAATGAGTTTTATTTTTAATCTTCTGGAAATTTTATTGCTGGTCTATGCGATCAACCGATCCTGAAGCGACGACATATGATACTGAAAATGCGACACATTTTAAAAATTTGAAACATGATGCTACATACAATGACCTTAGATAACATACGTCATCCCGCAAAAGTCGTGTGCCTATTCATTATTTCGTTGTCAATTTTTATATTTAAAATTTATTTATTTCGATACAAGTTTTTGGCACGCCGTAAATTTACAACAGCATTTAAAATTCGATAATTCCTGTTTTTGTATGTTTATGGATCTACGTTACTAATTTTAAATAATAAATTATAATTAAAGCGTTTTTACAGTAAATCGATTAGCAAATTTATATTTTTATCACGTGAGTAAAGCCGCATTTAAATAAACATGTAAATACTTAAATTATAACTAGATTTAAATTATGTACGGTAATTAATTGGTTCCATTTTTATTGTATAATATTTAATTTTATTATAATTTTGAGAACCATGCAGTCACCGTAAATAATACTGATACAAACAAATAAAAATATACACTGTAAAACAGAAAATACATGTCGACTGTGGAAAAAGGAAAGAAGACGCAACCCTCATATTTTTCAAAATAGTTTTCGACCATCACAATTTAAACAACTTAACACACGCTCTACCAAAAATATATAAGCTACAAATATCGCATTAGTATCTAAATTTAGCTTTTGAATTTGAAAAAATGAGGACTTCCACCACATCCATGTCATTGGTTTTTCTTAAATAATATCAGATTGGGTAAACTAAATATTAGTTCTAGTCTACGTGCACTTTTAAGGTTGTGCCCTTTTAATAATTCGACTTTACCCCAAAATCATTAAATCGACTTATTTGTGTCTCGTATAAAATTGGTATCTGTGGGTTACGTCTCTTTTCATTTCCACAGTCAATGTGTACGTATGTCTGTCACAAAAACTGTACCCAAGCAATAAATAAAAACGCTGTGAAATTTCTATATCTTATTTCGGCTACTATTTTTAGATTAACAGTGTTACTTTCAGTTTTTAATATCATCACAAGATCAATCATTCAACTCGAGACTAAAATATTATTTATGGCCAGAATATTACAATTTTCAATTTCCAAATCATGAAATACTAAAAGCCAATATGGCTTGAAAATTTACAAGGCTTTTTTCCTAGCGACTATCATTTCAAGTATGCTATAAATAGGCATTCGGTATCCATACTCTTCACTTAGGGAATTGATATGGACAAAAAAGGATTACTTATTCGGCTACAATGAGACAGAAATTATTCATTCATTAACAATTTATATTACTATTGTCAATGCACATTTTAACACGTTGTTTGTTCGCTTAAAGTACGTACGTGATGGCGAGTACGAATTGAACAAATATTGCTTCTTAGCTATTTAAATAAATAACGCATCACTTAATAATTTTATTTGTTGAGAACAGGGTTACATATCATACGGTACATGAACATATCAAACTCCAAGAAAAATAAATAAAAACACGTTAATAAAATTAATTACTGTAAAAGAAAGCTTATAAAAGCAGAAATTATTATGTTATCTTTGGTTAAATCTCGGCTCTGGTTGGATCCACTACTCCGATTCTTGTTGTGCCAATTATTGGTGATAAGAACTTGCAGATATCTCACTAATTCAGCAATTAGATCAGCACTCGGTTGTTTATTGGGTTCAAAGGCATCAACTATATCATTTGTACTGATAGTGCATCCAACCCATCAAAGGCGCTTAATATGGATAATTTCTCTGTCAAGTTGCAAATATGGGATAATTTCACTTCAGTACTTATTTGAACCATCTAAATGTCAACGAGGCTCATCGTTCTCCGTATGTCAAATCCGGATGTGTCAGTATAAGCTTTGAATAAGCATTAGTAAATGGATAAATTTAACTTTTTTTTTTATTTTTTATATACCACGTTCGCTTCCAACATGGAGCATATGGATCTACACAGAGTGAAGATATCCACTCCGAAAGAGGAG
>JAGVSQ010001295.1:0-21156 GCA_022683975.1 Rhyacophila evoluta | reverse complement strand
TACCGTTTTAAAATTAAAGTAATAAATAATATTTTTTTGTATAAAATAACCATATGGCATGTTTTTTTTAATGGTTTTTTTCTACTAGTTATACAAAAAACTAGTGGTTCAAAATCTTCTCCTTTAAATTTTACATTGTGGAATAAGTTCATCTTGGAATTACAGCCCTCATGAAATGTCCTTAGATAAATCTTATTTCAACAACTGATTCAGTATTAATCGTGCAAGCTGAATGAAAAGAAAATAATATATTTAACAATAATTAAAAGATGCAAGCGTCTTATCTTGTATCTGTAGGCTGTAAAGTAGTTTCAGCATATGAAATGCAATGTGCACTAAAGGCAATAAAGTGATATTTTTCGGTACACAATATTTACAATTTATTTATACGGATAGTTGGCTATGAGGTTACCGCAGGTCGTAAACTGATGCCGTGCGGCTAATACGTAAAGTAATTTGACACGAATATTTTAAATTGCAGAGGGTTGAATATCTGATCACGCGGTACCAACTACTCGTACAGCACTGTTTTTAAAACTTACGATAGTTTTCAGACTAACAGGCGTCGATCACAATAATAATTTCTGAACAAAAAAAAAAATCAATACAAAATGTCGGGTTTGGAAATGAATTAACATCACTAGTATTGATGGACTGTTTGATCAAAGGAAAATATTTTTACCACCCCCAACCCATTATGATAATTTGTACTCAGGAATATTAACACAAGAATTTCGAAAATTTATTCCCGGGTTTCTAAATTTCAAATATAATAGTTATAGAATTTAAAATTCGAAATGGCAACATTCAAGTCTATACCATAACTAATCGTTTTCTTTTTATCATCCTACCTAACCTATCCTACCAAACAAAGCGCTCGATTTTTTCACAATAAACGACTTGAAATAAATGTGTAACCACGATTGCTTATTATTTTATCTCAATGCTCATTTTAATAAATGGAAGTAATTGTACACATTCATTTATTGCCTTCAATAAAGTTTAAATGAAATATTTAATAGATAAATTTTGAACAAAAAACCATACATTTCGTATTGCATATTAAAGAAACAGTTTATTTTATTTAACCCTAAGTTAACATTATAATATGCATGTTTATATCTGGAACGTAAAATAGTTGGCTACTTAAAAATATTGATTTTTTAACTGACCTTACGCAAACCTTCATCTGCATAAGACAACCTTGAGCAACACACTGTCTAAAAGTACGAATTTTAATATTCAGAAATATTTGACTACTTCTACTAACACAAATATTTTTGTTATATTAAATATAACTTAGTGGACATCTCTATACGGCGAGTACATAACTCGATTAAGTATCTTTCGGACTATACCTCATTGAACCCATGATACTGTAAAGATTAAAATGTTTTATATTTCATAAAATTACAAATTAGAATTTTGCCATAGCTATAAGTGTATAAAATTATAAACATTGATATTACGAAAAAAATAGACGACATAAATTGCAATATAAAGCTTAAAAATTATATACTAGAGCAGGACATAAATTTAATAAATGTGCATAATATACGTTCAAAAATAAAATATGTTTGATTTTTCAATTGTCATTCTTGTCATAAGTATACATTTCAAGATCAATAATACTTATGGATTGAGCTAAACATACACAGCGCAAAACACCAATAAAACATGAGCACTATAAACATACAAAATCGTGTATAGTTTTTAGAACAATACGAGTACAATTGTTTGGGTTTTCTCGGCTTAAAATCAATTGTATTTAAGTTGCATATGTTCATTTTAATGGGTAGGCCAGGTGTCTATAGTAGAACAATAAACCAGCTATAAAATTTCATTTAAAGTACAAAATCTCGCGGTCTAAGTTATTAAAGTGAAATATTTTTATTGTATGGGGATTTCGTAGATTAGAAACTTTTAACACTGCCGAAGAAAACTGTACGAAAGTTTTTTTACACGATGATGTAAAATAGCAAAGCAGGTAGGTAGGTAGATGATTACGGCGTGTCTTTCTTTATTAATGGGCCCATAAATAAGCGCAGGGATCGCAAAGTCTGACGGGTGAGCTAAATAAGTTATTACTAAAGGCCAGGGATGGGGAAAATGTCCCCCAACAAATGAATTTTCATATTTACGGCTGCCGTAGGCCTTAGCTCTATCGGAAAAACATTTAAGAAGCAAATATTCAAGATTTTATACAAAAAAAACTATAACATCGTAAAATATTACTTACAAATTAAACTTGTTAGAACTACTAATAACTTACTATTATTATTTGTGCATTTCATTTGTGATATAAAAATTAAGGCTGAACAAAATGGCATCAAAATCGGTCATCAATCTTAGCCATGTGTGGAGTTAGTTGGTTTGCAGATTAAGCCATCGATATATCTATATATTGAAAATGACAAAGCTTTTTTCGGTTATTTGTAAAACTGTCGGATCCTATATAGTATACATAATTTAAGCCACACAAACGAATTTCATTTCTTTTAATAAGTTTACGATGTCGTACGGCGAGCGTTATGATCTCTCTACACAAGTCTTACACCAAATAAGTCTTCATTTTTTACTTTGGTATCAGAACTTCGGGATACGCTTGATTAAAAATAAATTTAAGAACGGATGAGATGGGTGGAGAGCGCAATTGCTTTATTTTTGTCAGTGGAATTAAGAAATAATGGCATGACCTGGGAGGATGCAAGACGGCTGGCTGGTGATATAAAATCTTGCAGGGGCCGCCTGTCTTCGCAATGCGAAGATCTAATATAATGTGTTTGAAAATTTTAAATCTGAATTAATTTAGAAATATACCAATTACAGCGTAATAGTGTATTCACATAATTTAATAATGAACATGACCGGTTTCGTCCACTTAGAGGGGAAATTTTCAACTGATACAAATATAAAATACATACATTCAGCTATGAAAAATAATTTTACATAATATTGTAGAAAATTCTTCGTCCAAATTTTACGTGAATTTTTTTAATGTATCATTTTCCTATTTCATCCGTGATAGAATAACCAGTTGTGCATAAAGCTATAAAGTAAACATTTGAATACCGTGAAATATGAATATGAATGTACTGTATGCCATCATACAGACACATTTTTAAATGCAGTATTCATTTCATGTTACTTTACACATCTTATTTTAGAAATGTTAAGTAAATATTTATATTTTCATTTAAAAATATATTTTTTTCAAAATATTCAATTTATTTGCTCAATTGTCAAAGTTTCAAACATACATAGTATGAGAATACGAATTCTGCAGGGGTGCATTGTAAAACTTACAATTATTATGCATAGCGGTTGGCGAAGGCTTGAGTCTACAGTCAAGAATACGCGGAGGATCTTCTCCATCATATCACACTTCGTGCGACAAAATAATACCTGTATTCATAGAGAATAGATAATATTGCTGAAATATTCCGCAAGCAGGGCGAAATTTATAAATATGCACATTTTGTATAAATTATTTCGTACCGTCCATAATGTTCTTATGCAAATTGTACTCTAAATTTAAAAAATCATCGTTTTTAATAATTATAAAGCCGGTACCTTTTGAATTAATCGATATACTGCAAATACACGAAGAAAGTATACGTACACTTAATTATAATATTACCTTATCAATGAGAACAATTATTATATTAATAATGAGCAATACAGTTCATTTTAAAAATTGCATCAATAAAAGGTAAATTTCAATTTTTATTGCACATTCTTTTATAATATTGTACTCTGGCAATGTGTTTTTATTAATATCGGCTAACTCATTGATAAGCGACACTAAAGAATATTTTTTTTAAATATACATACGAGTATCTGCATGGCGCAATGGCAGATCAAAATATAATATGTCCTACGTTAATTTATAGTTGTACGTTTCTTTATTTTGAAAGCCACTTTTTCAATTAACTCTTGGATGACGCATTCAGCTGGTGACTTTTACTAACTTTGCTAATAAATGAATTGAAAAAAATGAACATATTTTAGTATTTAAAAGAATGCTTAGTCATAAGTCTAAACAATTCACATCTTCACGTAAACATCGGATCCGTTGGGAAAAGAGAAAAGAAAAATCAAAATGATAAGAATAAGAAAACTTTCTCCATGATTCCAGCGTAGCCCGTCTCATGCTGTAAGCTGTGAGCAAAGCAGTCAGACTCTATAAGGGGTGGGTGAGTGGCGAGGGCTGGCAAATGCGGGTGTTTTCTGCCCCGGAATGAGTCATAAAACGTAGACCGGGCGGCGTCTGAGGGCAGTCCGCCCAACCAACCGCCAGCCGGCGAAGCCTTCGGAGCCTGAACGCAACACGCAATCGATACCAACAAAATCACGACCGAAGCAGAAAGACGTCAAAGTTTTTTTTATTTTTCACAATTGGAGCCATCGCGTAATCGATACTATGTGAGCATTTATACGGCAATCAAGAGCAAAGATCTTTGAATCCAAGGTATTTCACTCGTTAGTAAATGAAAATTGTTAAATCTGTTTGATTCAAAATCTAAGTAAATGTAAATGACACTTTACTTTGAATGTGAAGATTCAAATGACGGTTTGTTAAAACTCTACATTTAATACTTATCAAAATATATTCTAGTATAGAAAATAAGAAAACAAACATACACATAATTAATATAATACTATCGATAAAAAATATTTCAAATACGTAAATCGTTATTTGTGACTCGAATTTCGGCATCTGTACATGTAATTATATTTGTATAATGGTAAAAATTTCACCATACTCTTTAACATAATGTAAAACCAAGTTTGCAGAAACTCTAGCCAAACAAAGTGACGATGGTCACCTGGTATAAATTAGATCAATCATAAAGAATCTTTCGATCGACTAAGTTTTGTAATACTCCTGCAGTCGCTTAGACTTTAGATAACCTTTAATACTTCATGTCATCAGCCCATTTCCGTTTAATCGATAGAGCATTGAATTTCAAATTTTATTTTTTTCTTCTAATTTCTATAATATATCATTCGGCCTTATATCAAACATTCATTATGCATCACTATTATTCTGCATTGTATATATTTCAGTATCAGCATTAAATATTGGATTAATTCGCTACGCCTCAGGCGTAGTAGAAAATAACTAATAAGTTATCACTTGAATTAGTTTCATTGTTAATAAAAGTACTACTTTGATAATTTTATCGAAAACTATTATGATCATTTTAGTTAAAATTGAAAATCCTAGAAGCGACACTTCGAGGTGAGAGCACAACGCACCCTTCGGTATTGAATGCGATGTCTTGGGATTTACACGTAAATCCCAATACATGACTTCATTTTTAGCCTAAATATATTTTATTAATGGCTTTATCGATATAATAAAATAGAGGTGACATTCAAGAATTTTAATTCGTTACCATAACCTAGAAATAATGTTTTCGCGACGTTAACTATGTAATCTGATACTTAAATGTGACGTCCATTGTTTCATGGATAAGCATTCTATAAAATCATGCAAACGGTAGCTTTTGTCTCTTCGGATTGCATGAAAATGTCTCTCGTCAGAAAAGCGACGCCGGCGCGACCATCCCCCTACGCCGACGCCCGTCCATTTAAACAAGCCATAACATAACCATAAGGTATATGAGTCATCTTCATTATGTGTTAGTTTAAAAGCTACTACAATCCATTTGAATGGTTGATAGTTACTACGTAAAAGCAATGTTAACGTCTTGAAACGTACTAAATAATACAACATGTTTGCCTCTGATGTGAGACCACACTGCGTTTACGGTAAAACTATTGTATAATAATACTACTTGCCAGATAAAAAAAAAATATTGTGTGTCATGATTTCATCAACGCTTGTCCCAACTTCGTATCAATCCCAAAAACCGATTCCTTCAATAATTCGTCAGAATCCAGAATTCATTGATTTCATCATTCAATGTGAAATATTAAAAATAAAATTTTTATCATTAGAATATAATACAATCAAAAAATGAACTCGAATACTAATTGTAGTATATTTACAATTGTAGCGTACACGAGTAATGCATTAGGTATTGCGATTCTTATTCATATTTTTACGAATATCGAATAAAATCACACTTACAAGTTACATATTTCTGATTATAATTTACTTATTTGGTATGGGATATTTATCGTACAAGTACCAGGCCATTTCAAATTGATGTATATAGCAATTTTGTATGAAATACAGATTTCACAAACTGCAAGTACGTATCGATTTGCCTACCTTAATTTCGAGTGACGTTCAAATTTCTCTCTGAAATTAATTACGGAAAGAAACACAACCAGACGTTAAATAATTGTCTTTGCTATATCTCGTCACTTTTCGGAAAGCTGTTTCTCGAGGGGTTTTGATTTTTAAATGCGCAAGTTGTGATAAGACGCTACTTGGTTTTCCAAAAGCATCGCGGCGCCATAAAAAGTGTGTGACTTAAAAAAAGTTTTCCTCAAAGGCTTCGCTCGGTACTTATACTTATTTAACGAACGGGTTAGTGGTTTGAAGGCTTACCTGAAAAGGGTGGCCGTAATAAGGTCGTAAGGCTCTGAACATTTAATGAGAAAAAACAACCGATACGTGACAATTTTTAGATTGAAATAATTAAAGTGATTTATCGAACCAAATACATTCTACTTGACAATATGTAAATATATAGAGTTGCTGACTATTCCTTTTTCATAGTTTAAAATGATTTCTACATATCTACTATCTTTAAAAATGTATAATACTATGTTTCTAGTGAAATTATAATAATCAAAATAAAAATTCAAACGCTGTTCAAAAATTATTTTCGTACATAAAGAAGCCCTTCGCCGAGAACATCCTTTGAAAAGATTTTACAACCAGTTAGGTAGGTAAGTCATTTTAAATTTAATTACCCGACGTATAGTAGGTAGATACTAATTTATTCCTAGAGAGAAGATAAATGACTTACGTTTTAAAAACATTAATTGCGCTGATGAGATTGCGTACGATGTAAGTAGAATACTGTGTTAAATTAACTGGGTTATAAAAACTACCCAATAAAAACTGTCGCAGTACGTGAAAAAATATTTTTCTATTCAAAATCGATCATTAGTATATTGTTTCCAGAGTCGCTAGAGAACAATAAATTTAAATCTAGTTGTAGCTGCATACTGATTATTTTCAATGCTTTCTATTGTATAAATGTATCTTGTGTCGTGTGATTTTTAAACAAAGAAAATATATTTTATAGTGAAAATCGCTTTTCACCGGAAAAATTTTCCGCATATTGCCTGCAGCTTTCGTTTGCAAGAGTATTGATTATCAACTTAGCCGTTGACCTCCAACTATTTATACAGTAAAACAAAATCAAAATAAAAACACCTTTCTTAAATGCATGAAACAAGTCTATCAAATTGTGTAATCAAATAGTTTATTAAATTAAGTACTTACCGATTGTGGAAATAGTTAAAACAGCGCAACTTCAAAAAGCACTGACAACTCTGACATTTCCACTGTATATATCTGAAGTTAACAGCAGATGTCAAATAGTCAAAGGTTCGTAATAGTGCTGCCAGCTCTACAACGGAATGTAAATGATCAAGTATCTTTTCTAAGGCATATTTAAATTTTTTTTGTGACGAATCGAGATTCCATTGAAAATTCACCACTAAAATGTCCTTCGTCAGTTTTTAAGAGATTCATGCGTGGAAAAATTTGGTCTTCAAACTTCATTGGGTTTTCAGAACAACTCTATCTCATCCGTTGATAAGTAAATTGATATTAAGCTGTGGCTTGTATGTCATTTTAACGTTTCATGATTAAAAAAAACAAAATATTTCTCCTTGCCGTCGATAATGTTAATTGTAGATAATAATAATTTATGATAAGCTGTGCCATATATTTTGAAATAGAGAGATTTTATTCTTTTGTTTCATCTGAAAATATCAATTAAATATACACATTGTGGATAGCCATCCAGTAGAAATACTGAACTCAATACTTTTTATTTATTTTTTACTTAATAATTACTGTAGTAAAATATATTTCTACTACAGTTCGGGCAAATATTAAATTATTGATATCAAAAGTTACATTTTCTCAAATAGTATGTGTTATGCAGATAAAGGTGCTATTAGAGGAAGTTAATTGAAAAAGATTTCTGTATTCATTATTACGTTCTAATTTTCAAATTCGTCAATTCGTACATTCATACAATCTCCATGGAATATTTCAATAGAAAAAAACCTTTAGCTTAGTAACCTAGTTTTTTTATAGAAATTACCATTAGTAAATATATATTTTTTTTCGAATGAATGTTTAGAGTTACTATATGTTCATCATTTGCAATGCCCACATTCACTTTTGATTAGTAACAATATTCTTCGGGACCCCCTTAATTATTACTTGGCATCCATAGATAATATCCTTATGGGGACACAATGCTCATACATTGAATAATGTCAGTGTCATTAACATCTCATATATCATGAACAATAGTGAAACCACTGATAATTTTAAAAATTTATCATATGCTCTCCAATTTTGTCTCCTCAACCTCAACCAAATTTCCTCATTCCGATTTCATTTTTCTTTTACGTTTCAGATGTTGGCTACCTACACTGATACTAAGCGCACTTGGACAAAGTGTGGCACAATGCCCCTAAATTAAAATAATTCTTGCAATAAAGCTTAATTTTGTTAATTTTATGGTAGACACAAAATCATTTCCAATCTTTAGAGATAGACTATTGACCATTTTATGAGACATCCATAAGATAGGGAACAGGGAAAAAAACATTTTCGAGTGTGCTAGCTGTGTATTTTTTATCCATATTGCTTACAGATTATTCTTAAAAACATGTTTGACAAGCATTACCCTAATACAGAGCTCTTATAAAAGTTCTCCATAAATAAGATGTTTATAAACTAATAACAAAAATATAATATGAAAACAGTATCAATTTAGAATTTCCACATTCATTTCATTTATGCCTGAGCTTTTGCAAATCGCGCAGAAACATCCACCCAATTGGCAACATCAAAGATTCGTTTAACATAATCAGCTCGCACATTTTTGTACTGTAGGTAATAAGCGTGTTCCCAAACATCAATACCAAACAATGGTACAAGACCTGCAAACATAAGACCAAATTTTGAAGATTTAAAGAAATTGTAGAGAAGTATTCTTTGATTCTAGTGCAAATGAAGAGATGGAAAACATCAACTTCTCCATCCTGTATTTCAATACCATATTGAGTACAAATGCAAAAATATGTATTTCATCTAGACAATGAGATTCAAACACTCAATTTCATTTTTCAATCTTTTATCCTGCCACTGCAGACAGCACAGGCAGTTAAGGTGGCAATCGAAAGATGTCAAAATTAAAAATAAATAACTTGGATAGGTAAAGATCTGTGACAGAAAATATACAATACTTGCAAACTTCTCTGTTACTTAATCAATAGTATATTTAAAGATTCCTTTTAATTCATCATTAGCAATTAAACACAAAACATACCTACGCCTACATTAAAAATTAATGTGCATTACAGAGGCATGGGAAATAGAAAACAAAAAAATTAATATTTAATCATTTCATTTACATAATATCATTACTTTGACTGAAATCATCGTATACTGTGATTTTTCACATACAACAGTCCAATTAATTGCAAGACAATTGTCACATTTTTCATAAGCACAGATGATATGATAATTTTGGGTAACCATGAAACAAAAAAGTTATTCATTAAAAGAGTAGTGGTAAAAATATTCTATATAAATTACCAGTAGTTGCTTCAAGTGGATCTTGATTGCTGCACGTGGCAATCTGGAGTCTTTTAGATTCTTTGTTGAAGCCTAGCCATCCCCAACCAGAGCCCTGCACGGCAATTGAACGGTTTGCCAAAGTATCCTTCATTTTTTCAAGTGAGCCAAAATCCCTACAAAATTATTTTTTTATTTTTCATTATGATTTGTAATAAAAAAAGAAATAATCAATATAACAAAAAAGGTGTATTATTTCTATATATTTTTAAATGACTAAAATAGTGAGATGTAGATATATTTTTTTAATTTATGGTCTATAATTCAACATCAGATAGATGAATTTGGAGTTTCTAATACCAAGAGACTTTATTCATGTAATGTCATTGTATTAGAGAGAGACATAATAATGCTTTCCGGTTGGCTAAAAGATTTTTGTTTTATTTATTAAGATATTTTGATATTAATACCAATTTCTAAATAGCAAAAATGTTTGTTAAAATAAAGCTATTACAAAAAATGATCTATTTTTTTTCCATTTTACCTTTCAATAGCAGCATGTAATTCTTTGGAAGGACTTCCACCATTGGGCGAAAGGTTTTGCCAAAAGATTGAGTGGTTTATGTGACCTCCCCCATTGAAGCGCAACACAGGCTCCAAAGAAATAATAGTAGAAACATCAGCTATATAGAACAAAGAAGGTTCTTAAATCTGCTATTTTATATTAAAATAATATTACAAATGTCGTGGTCATTAACATCAGTTAAAATGAAATCTCATGGCATAAATGATAATTATTTACCCCGAAAAAATGCCCTACATACTTCAATTTTAGATTCCAAAAAAAAACTGACATAAGAGCTTTGAATAGCATAAGAATACATCTATGAATACAATTTTTATTTAAAAATAAAATCAGTCACAAATTCTTAAGTGGCTTGTAAAAAGTAAAATTCCAAATAACATATTTTTCAAGAGAAACCCTAGAAGAGGTTGTTTATCAAGTCATTAACACATTCTAGCTCTAAAATCGTACTTACATTTACTCTGAGCTGCTGCCAGTTTATCTTCCGCAGCATTTAAATTTGCAACATACGTAGCGTGATGTTTAGAATGATGTAGGGCCATTATTTCACCCGATATAACTGGCTCCAAAGCTTTCATCTCGTAAGGCAAATCCGGTAGGGTATGTTTTTGATTTCCAGCAACATTGCTGAACACTTTCCTTCTGGAATGTTAACAAAATGTGTTTATTTCATTATGAAAAGCGTTTGCACTGCAATATCAGGGTAACGTATTATTAAATTATAAAAATAACACATATTTATGAAACTCACGCGCTTGATGACACAACAGATCGACAAGAAAACATATTTTCAACTATATTGTCGATATTACTTAACAATAATACCGGTAGAATATAACCAAAAACACTACGTTTCCCAAGAGTCCAGTAAACAAGTTAATCAACGAATCAGCTGAGATATCGCCTTCTGTTGCGCAACACTTCTACGCGTACGCATGCGTATTTCTTGTCAACTTATTTTTCGTAGATCGCTTGTAGTGTTGCCAAGTCAATCAATGTAATCCATGAATCCATAATGATACCTTTAATTTATGAGAAGGTGAACTTAATCTTTAGAATTATTTCAAATTTTAATTTACAAAACTTATAAGAAGTAGCCACCTCTTCATTTTGCATAATGATAGCAGCAATCAACCATTGTTAAATCGATAATTATCACGTCAACATTTACATACAGTCTAATTCGATTTTTTTTACGTTATTGAAATATTTTTTGTCACCTTTGGCTTTTCAATTAAATGTTTTTTAATAAAAATGTGAAAATAAAAATCCATAATGTATGTTGAATATAGTAAAAGGTGTCTAATCATATGTTCACATATAATTAATGTTGGCGTATTTTGTTATAAAAAATTCAATTAAAACAAAAATGTTTTCTTATGCAATTATAACATAAATTTAAGACTGGTGTTGGCAATTATATATATTTAATACCTGAATAATTCAAATAAAACAAGATTTTTTAGTTAAATATATATATTTAAATATAATTATAAAGAAATCTTGGGGTTTGCGTGTTTTTTTTATTATTTTTTGGTGTTAGAAATCAAAAATCAGTTTTAACTCTTTTAGAAACATATTCAATCAATTTTGGTGATGATATAAGTTTGTCATGTACGTTTTTCAAGTTATTGTGCGCATCAAAAATATCCAATCTGCATAAGTGGCTTAAATAATTTGATGCCCCCGTAAAGTAAAAATCGGCCCATGTAAGCTGCAAAAATATTACACAAAAATATGAATTTAAATTGAAAGTCCTACTAAAATACAAGTTAGACACGTAACACCAGTATGCTTGAATATTTAAATTAATACAATTTTGGTAGTAAAGTCTAAACATATAATGTATACAAATTACAATGAAATATTAAATAAAACAATTCATATTGTATTCAATTTTCTTTTTAATGACACTATTCCATGCTAATTTTTTTACATACCAATGTGGTTTTTTATTACATTAGTGCATACATTTTTACTAGATTGGTATTGTATATAGACAGTTAGGAAAAACAAATTGAATTCATTAACTTACTTTCTCACATGCCAAGTGTCCTCCTTTAACCATTGAATCTAAATTATTTAGACAAAATGGTATGGCGGTGCGTTTAAACTCTTGGTATTTTTTTTCATTTTCAACAGGATCAGATATTTCACGAAGAGTGCGCATTTCTGGAAATCAAAAACCCAATGCTGCGCATCATTTTCTTTATGTTCTAAGAACGGTAATTACACTTCAACTTCATCTCATCACATTAAAATAGTACACAATAGAAAATAAATTAATTACATGATTGCAACAACATAAAAAATAAAGTTCAACCCTTTAAAGTATGTATATTATTAAAAGATTAAATACCTGCCAACTAATCTGATTATGTACATACATTGATACATAATATATTACATAAGAACTGTATTAATTATTTGGAAATCAACTTACTCATAATCAAATCATAAATTGTATCCACTGCAATATCAATTTGACTGGCTTCCATATTATTTTCACCGTTTAGATGATGCCTATTACCAAGGTATCTACATATTGCTTTGCTTTGGTACAAAGTGAGACCATCAATTTCCAGTAAAGGCAGTTGTCCAAAGCGGAAAGCTAAAGTTAAGCAAAAACGTATCTTAAAATTAATGTAGTACAATGCTAAATATATGTCCATGAGAGGATATATATTAAAATAGTCTAAATGATTTGAATACATTTAAGTTTATTTTTATAAAATTGTCACCTACCATATTAGAGACAAATTAATTAAACATATGATTGTGTTAATAACTATTGATGTTGTGATTATTAGCATTTGTATATAATATATTTTCCCCGATAGCCAAGATATTAGCGTGCGCGCTTCGCATCCGGGGAATACGAGCTCGATTCCTACGTCTGCCGAATTTTTTGAAATCCGAAAATGCCGTGCTGGATACCCACTGGGTTAAGCAATTGCATGACAACTAATTCTTGTGAAAAATAATCTGTCAAGAGTCAGGACATGTCTTCACATTGCGAAGATATGTATATATCCCACTTTTGGAGCGGATAACTTCACACTGCGCTTTATGTTACCATGCTCCACTTTCGGAACGAGCATGGTAAAAAATAAATACCATATTTACCAAGATAGTAGATAAAAATCTTTGTCAACTGCATACTAGAATGATCAATAATTAAATAAATGATAAATTATCTTCGATAATAAAAAAAGCTCAAAACCCAGAAATGGCAGATAAATTTCTTACATGATTTTGCATCTGCCCACTCTTTACCATGACGGTCCATTATACGTTTATCAATAAAATGAATACCATTATAGGCCAAAATTAATCTTATAGGTTCACCGAGAGCCCAAAAATTGAAATACGTTAGTTTACAAGCAGGCATAGTAATGAAAATAATAAATATTAAAAAAATATATACTAAAAGCAAATGTCAATAGTAAAGTTTAAACAGATTTTGATGCGTGGAAAAATGATGCTTAAAACTTATGATATGCTACACACTGAGCATAATGTCAACACAACACTGATAATCATTTTCTTGCTAAAGAATAATTTTGATTCGACTGCGTTATCTTATTAATGATAGCCTACAGGTCCTTATCTCATGATATGAGTCTCAAAACAATGTATAATATTAAAATCTTCTACAGATTTAACATTATTTTTAATATATACATACACCTAAATTGTTATCTCTATTTTTCTGTTTTTATCCAGTTAAATACTTGTTTAATTTATTTTATTTTCAGAATTTTAACATAGAAATTGTCATCATTTTAGGAAGAAACTTTTAGAAAAATGTATTTTTTTAAACAGCACTGATACTACTATCAACATTTCCAGCAAGATACTCAAAAATGATTTTCAAGCTCGATAATAAAAATTTCAACCATATTCTTTATTTTAAAGCAGGCCAGTGCCGCGCCGTGGATGGGTTAAGTCTTTGTACACAAGATTTTTCAACCCCTGTTTACTATTCATTGATTAATAACATACATATTTCTAACATTCCATCCGTTTTTTAAGTATTTTACAGTATTATCTTATACTTGATATCGATGCATCAATATCGATATAAAATACTTGCTCATTTATTTCACCGTTCTTATAAAAAAGGCGCCCATCATATTCAGACGCTCTTACATGGTGCATAATCTGGACATTAGCACGGCGCGGCTCCAAGCATGTCCATGATATTGACTAAAAATATATCTCACAAGCCATGTTGTCATCAGCCAATAAGGAAAACATGTATTCTTCTTCTTCTTCCATATACGCTCTCTAGGTGGATCATATGAACACCACGTGCCGCCTCCAATAATCCCTGCCGCCCGCCAGTATTCTTGCCTCCTCTCAAATCATATCTGCATCCCGTTACTCCGCCAAATACAATCTACAGATAGTATTTAACGGTCTTCCGGGACGCCGACAACCGGTCAGCTTAAAGAATATGCAGGTCAGGTTCATACTCTCTTGAGGTATCCGCAATATGTGGCCGAGCCAGGTCCCGTATCGCAGTTTTACTTTGTCAGTGATAAGTGGCTGCATGGTCCGTTTGTTTTTATAGTTAAACTAAAATAAAACTTATGTTGACCAATCAAATAATTGCAGTATGTCTGTACAATATAAATAAAAATCTCCCCAGGTGACAGAGAGGTAAGCGCGCATACCTATGCGTTTGCGTATTCTATTTCAGAGCTGCCGGATTCTAAAAAATGTAATGAAGATATAAAACTAAATTCCCAATTAGTTGAACAATTGGTTATCAAATCAATTCTCGTGAAAAAAACATTCAAACACAAGGTGTTTTCACATTTCGGAGACTTATATGATTACATCATTCCTAGAGTGGATATATTTACAATATA
Organism: Rhyacophila evoluta; assembly: GCA_022683975.1. NCBI lineage: Eukaryota > Metazoa > Arthropoda > Insecta > Trichoptera > Rhyacophilidae > Rhyacophila > Rhyacophila evoluta. The sequence goes on along the minus strand of JAGVSQ010001295.1, from coordinate 5,942 downwards.
TGAATCAATATACTCCATATTTAAAGTGGGTGTATTTATTATATTATTCCTGAATTTATGAATTAAAGTTAATTTAAACATGATTATTGTTATTGGCAGTATTTTCGAACTGTAATAAACAGGAAAGTGCCGTAGATTTATTTATGATACATTTGATTATTTCAAAAAAAATGTGAAGAAGCACTTTTTATTTCATTAAAATTTGAAGAGATTAATAAAATTCATAAATCATAATCAAAACATATTTTTATGTTCGTGATTTTTCTTTATATTCTATAGAATATCGCGATATCAATTAACCTATTAGCTATCTCTCAAACGTACATAATGAAATAATATTTTCATCTTAAAGTCACTCTTGTTCTAATTTTTTTTAAACTAGTAACACTGTTACAGTGTGATATCAGAAAAATTGAGTCTGTTCTGCAGTGAAATTTGATTCTATTTATATAAACGTCATTCTTTATTGTAAATCCATATTTTGGCAATAATTTTATCGATAAAATAATTTCAGTTATTCGTACAAAAATAAAACTACTGTGATCAAGGTGGTCTTATCGTTCCGTGCATTTGTTTACAACTCGTGCGTAAGCACGGCCGATTCGCTTATTGCGACACTGTGCACATTGTTTATTTATAGACCGCTACATTGCAATCATGTAATTGAAATATTAAGTAAATATGTCACAGAAGGATACTGCTATACATCTTTTCGCCGGAGGGTAAGGATAGATTCTACTTTCCCCGAAAACCTCGTATTTGCATGCATACTCCTTATCTTTGGAATTTGATTTTAGTCGGATTGATTAACCTTCCATTATTTACGCCGAAAGTATTTTGATGCAGCTGTATGTCATGCCAAATGTCATATTTCAGGCACACAATAGTGCTGTAGTCTATATTTTTTTCATCAGATACATCATAAATATTTGATAACCGATTATTCAATAAATCAAATTTAAAACTGATTGCCACACATCAATTGTATAATCATCAACAACAAAGATTTTTAAATATTGAAATATTATTTTTTCGATTAAAACATTATGATCCTGTATGATGGTGTTATAATAGAAAATATGATGTTATTAAAATATTGATACAATTTTCAGAATGATGAAATATTAAAACCCATTATGAAATTGTCCAATAACAATAACAAGAAGAACCAAAAATACACATATTTTTATAAACTACCACATCATGAGAAATTATTGTGTGATATTGTGATATGTCGTTTGGATAATGCAATTTGTGCAATACCGACAGTAATAAACGAATGATCAGCTATGTCAAAAGTAGTAACACTATTCATTTATTAACTTTTGATTTATTATGTAAGCAAATGTATAAAAGAAAGTATCCACCCATGCAATTGTTTTGGCGTCATTTCAAATTAATAAACGTCTGGTTGCTGTCATATTTTTTTCATTAATTTAACTTCAAACATTGCTCTCAAGTGGTAGTTTGTGTCAAATTTCGCTTATTTTTAATTCTCAGTGGTGACGTTATAAAAGCTATCCATACATTTTCAATTAATAGTTATCAATTGTCACTTTAACATTATAATAAGTAAGCCATTATAAACCCAGCTTTTCCAATAGCAATAGTCCCATAATATAAAAAATTACTACAATTATATATTGACGAAAGGAAAAAGGATGTAACCCTCTGGTTTGTCAAAATAACTTTTTTCAATAATCACAATGAATACAACTTAATACACGTTTTATCAAAAGGATATAAGCTGTAAATGCTGAATAAGTATCTAAATTTAGCCTTTAACACGTTCGCTGCTAAAGACGCCCCTGGGGCGTCAATACACTATGCTATAAATAAATGTCGCAGTGAATGTGTTAAGTTTGAAAAAAGGATTCCTTGTCAAATTTGCGACCAGCAAAAAAAGACTCACCATATCAATTTTTCTTAAATAACTTATTATATTAATTTAAGATTGGTTAAACAAAACATCAATTTAAGTCTTCGTACACTTTAAGGTTGTATCTATTCAATATTTTCACTTTGGCCCAAAATCATTAAATACGCATTTTTTGGGCCCATTGTTTTTTTTTTTTTTGAATTTGTTCTGTGTGGGTTACGTCCTTTTTACTTTCCACAGTCGATATATTAATATATTACTACAATTGTGTTGTTTTTTGATTTTTCCTAGCTAACATATTATCTTCAGTGAAGTTTGGTCAATATGTTTTGCTAAAGATTTCAGCAAGCATCCTCTAATATTCATGTTATTATTGACCTAAAGTGTGGCAGGAACAGCAGGAGCAGTAGTAACCTGTCCTTTGGAGGTAGTGAAGACAAGACTTCAGTCATCTTTGGGAGTCGGCCACTCCATCAGAAATGTCCGACCAACACCACAGGTCAGGCATTTCTCTACAAGAACACCCACTCAGGTCTTTGTTACTCCTAGTTATTAATCCTTCAACAGATTGATATTTATTGACGAACTAAAACCTCTCTAAAATAATGGTTTTTGATATACATATTCGGGTAGACTAGTTTTTGTCATTAAAGTATTATAATATCAAATGATGAATTCATAGTCATGAAAGTGTACAAGTTTAATGTACCACTAAAGACATCAAATCAAAAGAAATAAATAAGTATACCTGTTGATATTAATAAAACATTTTAACGTTTTATCATGGGGCATTTTTTTTATAAACAATGTCAAATGAGATTAAGTAATAAATTTTTTTCTTGTAAGATTTTATTTTTTTTTACAATTAAAATATGTTTTTAAACTCCAAACTATTTTATGTTAATTAATGTATTTTGTGATAGTTTAGCAAAATATGTGAAATATTGTCACTTACCACAGATAAATACTTGTATTATTATAGTTGAAACAAATAACTTTAAAAGACTTTCATCAAGCAACTATTAATGAAATATGTGTGTCAATTTGTTCTTAATTAACTGAAGTTAACTAATAAAAAATATTATTATGTTTACCAACTAAGATTTGTGATTGGTATCCAAAACATAGTAATCAAAAATTTCAGGATGGCATATTGTCGCATTAATTCAAATCATGTATTCCTTTTTCCTGCCCCATGACAAACAAAAAGAAATGTATTGAATTATTACACTGTGTAACTTTACGATTAATCAGTGTGTGGTTTTATTATTTCATATTTTAGTACATAATTATCAGTCAGATATTTAATATCACAATTGAAATAACCTTCATCACATTCTCAAAGTCTGCCCTTACTATAGCTTCCACTTATTATACTTAATCTCACCGTGTGCCCCAATTACTAAAGTTCTATGTAATAATCATTATGTCTTAGTTTTATATTTGCACAAATCTTTCTAGAAAACTAGTAATTTTGGCATGTTACCAATTTCTTAGGCCTGTAGATTTCAATACTGCATGCTAATAGATATATTATGTGATCTTTAAAAGATTTAATTGTTGATTGGTTTGATTTTTACTTTTTGTCTTTTTTAAATACTGTACAACCTTGATATAACGGACTTCAGATGTAACAGACAAAATGATCAGTCGAATGTGAATAATGTCAAAAAAACTTGTTAATGATAAGCAGGCTTAAAGCCAAGTGTCGAGCTTGTAAACAATATTCTGCGCATAATAACTGTCATGTCATACCTCTAGCACTCAAATTCAAAAACTTAAAAATTTTAATTCATTTTAAAAAATCATAACTTATTAGTTATCGATATAATTTTTCAAACAAATAATTTTCAAAAGCATATATTTGCAAGACATTAACAGAATCATTCAAATTCGTGTAGATTACATCTATGACCAACTCAAAATAATTAAGAATTGTACACCCATAAGTCAAATGTAAATAAACATGTCAACTAGACATGTATCAATAAATTACTCAAATGCTATAAACACTAAAATATCAAACTATGTAATTTTTTTTGCATTCATGTAGTATACATACACTTTTTCTTTAGTACTTCATATTGATAATTTAATTTTTCCTGCTATTATTACTTGCAGTAGCAGTATTACTGGTTTCATAACAAGTTCATTGCCAACTGCACAATTAAACTCCATTTTCCTTTTTATAATAACACTCATTGCATGCAAGTTTTATAAATTAGTTTTAACTAGGTTTCATGAAACCATGAGTAATGTATTTTTGGTTTCAGAATGTAAAAGTATTTTTTCCCCTTCATTGATGACATATTTTCTTATCATATCTGTATCATGGAATTACACTCAACATTAACACATAAATTAAAAATGTAATATGTTGGATTGTGAATAAAAAAAAAATGGAGTTCTTTTTTTTTAAACAACTATTGCTGGAATAATTCCATATTTCTCATAAATAAATTGATTAACTCCTATTATATAATGTTGATGTTTATCATAATTTTATACATTTTTGGCAAGTAAATAAATATTTATCTATAATATCTAACAACTGAATTCACAATCTTATATTATCTAGGTAATATCAGAATAACGTTATCATGATTCATTTGTATTGTATCTGTAAATACAAATGTGCTCATATATAAATGAAAGTTTAACATAGTTTTACCAAAGCTATATTCGATAATTTCATAAAATCATTCAGTACAGCTTTCTACATACTGCACTATGCTGGTTTAAACCAGTCTTAATTGTATATGAAAATCAAATTCGGTTATCCTCTAATTTCTATCTCACGCATTCAAATTGACAAATACATTAATTTTATCACACAGTCATTCGGTTTCTGTTTTGCTTCGCACGTATTTTATGCATGATTTTCATAATAATCTTTCAAATAAAAAATCTTATGACAATAATTCCACTTTTCTCAATAAATAAATTTACCTTTTGGCTAAAAGTATGAATATTAATAATTATATATTAAAATTTTAGCTAGTCAATGTTATAACATGAATATTGAAATGTAATAAATTATGCCGTTATATTCAAATAACTGCACATGTTGGAGAAAACTTCTCTAAAAAAAATGCATCTTAATAAATCGTAGTTTATTTCTTTTATATCCACCCGAGTGCCATTGGCTCTGATTATCTAATACATTATATATTTTATTGACAGGTGGGTAACATTAACCGAGATGGAATTAAATCCCAGCCGCGTGTTAGTCTTATTCAATGTATAAGGTATGTTTATGTATAAGAAAAATAACTCACTATTAGAACATAATATTAGTACTTTATGTCACATATTTATATTTGAAGACTCACATTCACATAGTTCTAATAATATTAATTTTCTCAAAAATGCATGTTCCACAGAAAATCGCATATTATAATAAAAAAATACACCTTAAAAAACTTATTTTAAAAATTAACGTGCTACCTTCTATTATTTTTAAAACTTCATAAAATTAAAGCAATGGGTTGAAATATATCTAAAATTGCATAAAAATATTCAAAATTATAAAAGAAATTTGTATATGACATAAAATAATTTTTGTCTTAGTCCTTATTCATTTCAATTTATTGGTAGGCAACAGTCCATATAACTATTTATAAGAATTATCATAGCCATCTAAAAATATTTAGTGTCGTTTGAAAGTAATGCAACATAACTTTCATCATTAGAAAAGATGGCCCATCAAATCTACATGGTAAAGGTAATCGTTCTTCACAAACAAATTAGCATACAATTCTTATTCCATTTTTTTTTGTCTGGTAATGTAATTATTGAATTATGCCAGCATAAATAATATATACAACTGCGAACCCGAAGTACAAATTTTTATAATACATGCAGTGCATAATTTCAAAACTCTACAAAAAAAATAAGAATAATAAGAAACCAGACTGTATTTAACCAACCCTTTGCTTGCTAAAATAAAAATGATATTTCGTTATTCGTGATATCAGCCAAACATACTTACAGCGATCGGTTTAAGTTTTTTAACTCGATGGTTGCCAGAGACGAGATATCTCGGCAAACGGCGGAGTGCTCG
>JAGVSQ010001294.1:0-30270 GCA_022683975.1 Rhyacophila evoluta | reverse complement strand
TGGCGACTTTTTTCTCAAATAAATGTAATAACCTACTATTATTGATTCTAACTTGATTGAAATCGGAATGTAAAAATTGCTAAAAATATTTAAAAAATGACTTTTTTGACGTGGTAAACGAGTGGTAAAGGTTAAAGTTTATTTGATATCTTATTAATTTGTTCATTGCGAATTTCTATACATTGTAACAGAGTTTACTATGTAGCGAATAGCGAAAAGGGTAATAAAGATGAAATTATCGGACACAATTGTGCTACAACCGAAATAGCTATCAACATAACTTTTGAAATTTTACTATATCTTTAATCTTATTGAAATGAAGTCTTATCGAGATAAAAGAAATTTAATAAATAATTGTAAAATTTAGTTTATATTTAAGATATAATAATTTAAATTTGGAACGAGCATATTAAAAAGCTTCATAAAATATTTTCAACTTAAAGCATTATGTTGTAATAAATTATTTCAAAACATTATATATTTCAAAACAATGTACTTATTTCAAGTATGGAGAAAGAGTGTGGAAGAATTAAGTTTAGGCCGCAATGTAAATAGTGGGGTATTATATGTAGAGATCAAGGTAAAGATTAAATCTAATTAGTCATATAGACATATTTTTGATTACTGCACGGTAGTTTTTTTATAATTCGAACAAATCAAACGCTTATCTATAACAGTTGGACTTATTAGATTTCTCTGCGGAAATATATATTGTACAAACGTAAATGCCAATGTTTATTTTTATTAGTAATTGCATATTTCTATTAATTATTAAACGAATATAGCTACTGTAGAAAAAAATGTGTAGGTTAAACAGTCTTATTGATGTAATAAAATTCGGTATGCGGCTAGCATAACTTTTTAATCGACAGATTATAAATAGGCTTTATTTTCATTCAAATTACATCCGTAACACGTCCATTCCTAATTAACAATGTATTTATACCTCGATAATAACGCATATGGATTTCCATAACGTAAAGACGTTTCGCCAATGTAAATTTTCAGTCATTTGCTCAATACGCTGCTCATGCAGTCCTGAATTACGAAACCGCGTTTCACGAGGAATACTTTTATTACTTCTATTTAAGTTATTTCATGAAGCATTTGTCGATTGAAGGTATCATAAATCATACAAAAGCTGATAGCATCGATACTATATTTAACACTAACAATTAACATTCAATGTAAAGATTTTATGTTACTCGCAATTATAAATCAACATTATACTTGGTAGGTTATATGTTTAACTTGCTGTTATAGATCATATTGATAGATTTGCATTATAAATTTACAGAATAATACAACTAATAACAACTATAACATAGTTTTCTTATATATTTAATATCAATAAATATGACTATTACAGATTTACCAATATAAATCGTCTATTGGTCAAATTTGGAACTAACCTCGCCATATGATAAAACCTAAATAATTATTTTCCAAGAGTTGGTGTGCACCGCCGTCATAAAAATGATTAGTTATATCGTAGAGGATTATTAACAACGTAGAGGTGTGTTATTAAATACTCATTTGGGATGATCCTAATAACTAGGGACGACGCTAGATTGTAAAATTCAATTTGCAAAAAGATAATTGATTTTCAAAAATTACTAATGCACCTTAAAAAACTGACAAAAAATGTCAAACACGATCTAAAATATAATTTAAAATATACTTTGAAATTGTGTATGCGGGTACAAAATCAAGTTTATGGAAGAGAGATTATCAATTTAAATGGGAGGTGTTATGTTTCATTATTCTATTAATTCTATTAATATATATTTATTGTATCATATTATTATCATATTATACATATATATATATTATACTTATAATATTTATAGCAAACGAAAATTGGTCAAAATTAAAACAAAATATGCTCACTGCAATAGTTGTGAATGCTCACAAAAATTTCACATCAAGGGTTTAGTTATTGTGATAAAAAAATTGTATTTAGAGTCATCGACGAAGGCGTTCTTAAATGTATTTTTAACAATCGCAAAAGCATCGTTTTTTTTTATCCCAAGTTTTCTATAATATTTATTTTTATTTGATATAATATCGTATTTAGAAATTATTTGTTAAATTCTCTTTTAAGATAATCGATTTAATAGTATTAAAACCGTTCATAAATTAAAACGCTAAATGTATCATTTTCACATCTATGAAATGTGTAAAATTGATAAAACAAAATACGTGGAAGCTAAATTTACTTATATTTTCTAAAAATGTTATCGCAAGTAATTAAAAACTAACGCATTAATTTTAAGATGAGATCATAAACGAAAAATACCTAATCATCATATTTACTAATAGCCTACAGCATCCGGATTCATTTCACATATTATACTGGTGAGTGATATATTGATGGATAATTAAACTTATAACTAAAAAATAATTACTTCATAAGTGGCTCGTTAAATTTCCTATTAGTTTTATATGAATATTATAATATTTTCATCTATAATCTATTTATTATTTAACTGAGCACGTGTTAATCATTACACATTGAGTGCACGTAATTAGTTACAATATTATTAAAATATGATACAGTTCTCTATGTAACAAATCATAAGTTATAAATGTGATAGTTGTAATTAATTCAAAGTATATTCGATTATTAATTACTTATCGACTAAAAGAAATATGACCATGACAAGTTTGCAGGATCGTGAAATAAATTAGAAAATCATTATCTTAAAAGAAAATATTTTATAAAAGATATTTATAAAAACCATATTTCTTAATTTATTAACACATACGATTATTTTAAATAATTTGTACAATTTCTTATTGAAATCGTTTTATCTTCATTTCATCAACAAATCCAAAATTTCAAGTATTTTTGTAAAAGCGTATTAAAAAGAGTATTATAATACATATTTACTTTTATATATTTTTAAAATTGATTTTGAGACCAATGCATTCAATTTACAGTTTTATTTATTTTCAAAAAATAAATTGTTTAAAGTTCTTTAAAGATAAGAGAAATATATTGAATTAATACTTTTAAATAGAAAACGTTACCGTATAAAAACAGTACTGATGAAATCAAGATTTATTTATAGCTGTAATCAGAGCTGTATTCAGTTGATAAAAATGAGGGGCGTTATTGGCATCGATTTCGAAATGCAACAGTGTTTTTTTGTATTCGAATCTAAATATGTGTATTGTACACGAACTATAAAGCTTTTAATCTTCGAATTATTCTACAGTAGGACCCCAATATAACGGACTAATGCGGGTGAGGGGTTGTCCATTAAAGCCGAAAGTTTGTTATAGTCTGTTTTCGGAATGCACTTTTTCTGACTGACTGGATTGGGTTGATTAGCAGTCTGACAATCAATTGTCGTGAAAATAAGCTGTCAAAATATACGGTAAAGGGCGGAGATCCATATACTCCACGTAATGAGAGGACAACTTGACACTTTGTATATTCACATATTCCATTCACGGAGTGGATCAAGTTTAAAAAAATATTTAGTTCATGAGGGCTCAAAATAGTGTTTAAAAAGTACGACAAAGCTTTTTTTACATTATGATCTTTAAAAACATATTTATAAGCAAAGTCGGTTTCCTATATCAATATGATTAAGCTAAGCCAGTGAGATGATGATACTTTAACAAAAATACCAATGTGTGTAAGTAGACCATAAGCAAGTTTTCAATTTATTGGCATAACAAAGAATCAACTCGTTAATAATAGTTTTATCTGTATAAAACTGTAATTATTCTATAAAAAAAATTATACTTATGTGCTTATCTTTTGTCTCCCCAGTAGGGTAGCGTGCGCGCCTAGCAATCCAGGGAATGCGAATCCGATTCCCTATCTGTCGGATTTTAAAAATCCGGAATATAGGACCGGATGCTCATTGGGTTGAGCAATTGTCTAACAAACAATTCTCGTGAAAAATAATCTGACGTCTTCACATTTTGGAGATCCATAGACTTTTCTTTCGGAGTGGATATTTTCGCACTGTGTAGATTCATATGCTCCATGTTAGGAGCAAACATGTTAAAAAATATATATTAAACTAGATACTTTTTTAGATTTTTTTATATTAATACTTGCATAGTAACTCATTATCCAATTGGTTAAGTGTTTCTAAATGCATGAGCAATTGGTGCCGCGCATTGAAATGTCTGAATCCGAACCTGTAATTAGAGTCGAAAATACCCGGAAAGAATAATTATCATTTAACTCCCGTGCCGCTGAAAATATTCCGCAAAAATGTACAGTATACTATCATTACAGTCTTAAAAGGATCGAAATAATTGCCACACATGCGATATTGAATGTCACCCGCCATTGAAAAAACTTGCACCAACCAAGAAGGAAAGACTTGATCTGATTTCTGTACATCGTGATTAAACTCAGCGACTCTAAACATTTATGATATATGTCCACTCTTTAAATACATTCGATGTTTAAACTTATTTTGTGAAATATTATCACATACCATACATAATCATATTAAGTATTTTCCTTTTTTTAACCTTTCTATTTTCCATATGTCTCATGATCTGACTGTTTGAATGCTAAACAACGATGTATAGTTCTTAATTTGATCACAACGAGTTACACTAACCACAATTATTTTGCGTCACTATGTAAAGATATTCTTTGAAATGGTAAATACATAAATAATATGAAAGATTGAATGTTTAACACAAATACAATTATTTTACTTATAAAAAAATGCTTTAGGTAAATGCTAGCATATCTCACTAATGTTCTAGGATTTTAAAAATCGGCATAGTAACGAAGCGGCTTATTTATGTGCTATGGTTGAATTATACCATAACCCATCATCTTAAATGTTAAACTATGACTACTAGTAGATTTTAGTATACAAGTAAATGACATCATATATTTTTGACTCCCATAGCCACACAAAAATAGATAATTTTTTGCAAATTTGATTTAATTAATCTTTTTGAAAAACAAGATCTTAAAATGGATTCTTATTTAATAAAAATCTATGATTGTATACTCCGTAAGCCTCTAAGTGAATTTGGCAAAAGAAAAAAACAATTGATTTTGGCTGTTAATTTAAAATATGTATTTACTACACTTGGCTTAGAAAACAAAGTTATAGTCAAAAATTGAGTTTCATTGTGATTAAGGTTTTAGTATTTAACCAATATTTTATTTTACAAAATAAAAACTATTTTATACAAATTGTTGGTTCCAAATACGAAAATATTGGGAATCATTTATGTATCAGCCCACTGTAACTTGTTCGGTAACTGTATGACTTTTGGGAGAAAGGGTACCCCGTGACATTGGACTCGGCTGGTTTTCGCCTATACGATAGTGAACGTATTGTTTTTTTATAATTTATTTCTTTAATATACCCCAACTAACATTATGATTGACATATAAAGCTGTACGTATTAATATGACAGCGTTAATATATTGTTCTTCGACACAGTATCACGTTGATCTGACAAGTTCAGTAGTCTTGGATATGCATGGATGTATTAGAATTCAGATCAGTATAATTATGTCGTACGATAAAAAAATAACATGAAATGCGTTCACCATATCGATATCCATATGTGATTATGAATCCATTCGATACTAACTGAATGTGGATGTTCTGAATCGTTATTAGGGTCAATTTATTAGTCTACCGTACGTGTTCAAAACATCCAGCTCGTCGTTTTTATTTGAAGTTTAGAATTAGTTAGACAATTGAATTAGCCGTGATGGATTGGCCGTGAATTACGTATTCAACATTATTTTACGTTATCACGGGACTTGGAAGAGGTTACTCAACACCACGAATACTAAAACGGCAACTATAACGAATACAAAGTAAGAAAAGATGTGCGATAAAACAGCAATTGTTAAGAATCTGAAGTGAAGATAAGCAAGGCACAATGGTTGGTGACAAGAAATTAGCAGGACAAATTTATTAATATTAAATATATCTATTAATACTGTGAGCATTATTGGCGTAGCTACATCTTCAGCGCCCTGGAGAATGTCAAATCGCTGCACTTCCTGGTTTCTGGCACATACCTTAGCAACTTTTAGATATTTGATCGAGATCATATCGCGTAATGTAATTAAGTTTTTACTTCCTTGCAAAAAATATGGTTTCTCTTGTTTTTAATTGTTGTTGTAAGACGTCAATGATTTATATATTTTTAATTTTCAATAAAGCAACTGCTCCAACTAATCCTCGATAGCTCCGCTACTGGTAGACATTATTTGTAACTTTTGAAAGACAGATGTATATCCCACTGGATTTCGGTGTAGTTTTGTGAAAGTACATTAAACACGATTGGGAAGAGCGAATTCCCTTATTAGAAGAGGCATTCATTTATTTTTAAGCTCTTTAGATAATTTAAATTATTTTACATTTAATATTTACTTTAGTGTCAATTATGTAAAGATAGCGAATATGATAAAAATAACATTTGCAAATAGAATATTGAAAACACGATCTTTTTCTGATTATTCAATACCAATACATGGGTACTTTTAATAAGTGATCGATAACGATATGCTATATAGTAGTAAGTATCCAATTTGATACGTGAGCAGACACCTCCTTCTAATGTATGTCAAAATGTACAAAAATAATTGTCATTAATAATAATCTTATATATTATATTATAGCATTACAATATGTTATTATTCGTAATAAAATTACCGGCTTAAGACAAAAGACATAATTTCAAGGCTATTTTCACAAAACAATAGTGTTGTAGTTTTGGAACCTAAGCATTTTTGCGTGGCACTTCCTATCACAAAGCAATTTCGTGGGAACTTTTTTGTATGTATCGATCACCGAAAATGCGTAGGCGAGTAATTCCGGTATATTTCCTAATAATAATATATGATTCTATTTAATTTTTCTATTTATAAATATAAATTTAAAATTATCCTATAGTGAACTGTTATTATCATTTTTAATCATTATAACTCCAAATGTTAGAACATAGGATCTTGCACAATGCTAGGACTTAATTTGTCAATTTGTTTTTTAACACTTGGCATGCGGGACCCGTAATATTACGTGATTGTGTACTCTAGCGGCTATCTGCTGGACTTGAAACGATTCTTACCTCATTCTTTAAATATTTAAAATGCTAACTGAAGTCAAAGACTATTACTACATTTTTATAAGAAAACCAGTAACATTTCTCGCTCTATATTTCGTAAATATCATCACCCATCATATCAATTTACAAGTGTGTTAGGATTATCCTACCCTAAACTATCATTATTTGACCGAAATCGTATTCTTTGGCTTAGTTTACTTTTTTTAAGTTAAGATAAAACGTTCTAAATACTTTTATAAATATTAAATGAGTTTATTAATGCCGATGAAGATTCTATTACATTTTTACTCAAACATTAAAAATTAACAATATCTTAGTTTTATGTAGTAATTTTATAAACTGTGGCAAAAATATAATATTGCGGAGTTGATAAATTTAATGCACAATAGACGAGTACAATAAAGTGTTTTGAAAACTATGTTAATTTTTGCAAACGTTAACCGCATTTTGCGAATTTACCAAAAGTAGCCTGCAGGTTAAGTGTCAAAAACATTGATTAACAGCCGATTAATCAGCCCATAGAGATTCACTATTTTGTAATATTTTATGCAAAGAATATTTATTTTCATGTAGTTATTTGAACTCGCTATAGATTTGAACCTTCTGCCTGAAGTTCTGAGCGATCCACATACTAGCGCGTTTTGCAGCGCAGCCAACGATTGGCTTTTAATATGATGAATTTAAAAAATATATTACACGAATCCTTATTTTATTATATGAAATGAAAACGGTGACTAATTAAAATAAATTAAAACACGAAATCAAATAAATTTTTCAATTTGAGTATATTGAAAGAACAAATCTATTGTAGTATGTTTTATAAATTATACAAATAATATAATATGTCGTTTATAAAATTTTCTAACTAACCCTTCTGATATTTATGAAAATAATGTCAACTACAATCTTCGCTTGAATACTCATCATATTGGCATTATAAGAGTGATTTATTTTCCAATTTACAAGCATAGTAGATGTTTGTATTTTGAAACAGTTACGGAATTCGAACGCAAAATGGACGGAACGAAAGTGCTTTGCGCTGATAATTTAAAAAAAAAGTTTTTGTCTTACTTTTTACTATGGGTAGTATACTAACAAAATAAAAATTTACTTAACAATCACTTCAGTGGATTGATGACCGAATTTAAAAAACGAATATTTGACGTCAAGTTGCTTGATTGACGGAATAGTTGAGTTCTGCGGAAGTGGAAACGTAATACACGGGATCAAAAGAAGTGGGATGTGTTGAGAAAGGCCTTTTTCACTAAGCGGCGATGATCATGACATATACTTGTAAGTTCAACGGAAATAGCTTGCTAGAAGTATTTGTTTTTTATAAATTAATTTTTCTTGATATTTAATAATAAACAATGCACACCAGTTCTTAATTTCATTATTCACATTTCAACTTGTGTTAATTAATTAATATTAAAGTGCAAATGTTGCAAAACTGTCCGAGAATATAAATATATTTATTTATTACATCTCCGCTCCAAAGGTATGGCATATGGATCTCAAAAGTGTGACGATGATAACTCTAGAAATAGAGTATACGGCTGTCTGGGAATTGCAAAACGAAATCGCAACCTGTGAATTCTGGTATTCATTGTCATAAATAAAATTTCGCATTCCGAATTCCAAATTTACCTTAACGAGCTAAAAACGTGTTAAAATATTTTTGCTAGCGTAAGAGATAAAAAGGCAAGAAACCTCCAATTCCTAAAAAATGCTCTTTCCGATTTTTTATTTTCTTGGAATTTTCAATCCCTACGGATCTCCATATAAGCGAAACTTATCTTGACAGATTTCTTTCACGAGGATTCATTGTAACCCATTTGGAATCCAGTCCTGCATCTTTCGGTCCTTTAAAATCAAGTAACTGTAGGAATCGAACACGCAATCTCCTGTTCTGAAACGAGCATACTAATTTCTCCGTTACCGGGGAAACAATTTTTTATAAGTGTTTCATAACATAGCTTATAAAACACTTACAATTTTAGTTCCCTGAGAGTGCAATTATATTTTAAAGTTTTATCATACGTGTAAAACCAATTAAAAAATTAGTCATATTATTTGCCAAGTTATTATGACGAATATAAAACCGATGTATTGGAAATAATATTAACTACTCAAGATAATTATATGCGTAGGAGAAAACCAAAACAAATAACATAAATAACGAGAGTTAAAATTCTCATTTCATATTCAAGGAAGGAAAACGAATATAATTAAGAAATTTCGCATTTGTAAGTATTTGACGGCTTAAGGCTGGCAATGATTAAAAATTATATCTCTTTATATTTATATTCTTAAAAGTAATTAAAATCTATAGTACTCTATGTATCGCCAATGAAATATTCGTGTACCACATATGACACCCATGTTGCAGAAGATGAAAATAACTCTCTTTAATCATATTATTTTATGAAATTCCATATTTTTATGTTAGTATTAAATTAGCTATTTTCTATAATGGCGCTAAAAGAACAAGTAGTTTGATTAAATGATTTCACAATAGAGTTCTAAGATGTACGATCTTTGATGTATTCGATATAGTTTTTTTAGTGTATCAATCATTTGACTTCCATGATTTTTTCAAAATCCTAGAATCATTATAAGATATGAAAATATCATATCACTTTTAAACATACTGCCTTTCTTATTTTTTGTTATCCACAATTCATAAGAAGCTGGATGCAACCCTGTTAACACGAACAGCAAAATATTGTTGTTTAACATTAGCAAAAAATCAAATATTTATAGTTAGTTGCATTATGCAATTACTATTAAATATAGAGATTAACACAAAATAAGACTTTTTTAATAAAGAAATTTAATATCATATTCAATGCTGATAACAAATCAAGCCATCAGGCGGCAATGGGGTAAGTATTTTATCATTATGCATGTCATTTAAACAGAATATATTCACCGTGACGCAAAGTGAGCATTGTTAGCATTCCTGTTTCTGTCACTATAATCGGTATAAATCATCGTTCAACCTTCAAAGGGTTAAGATTTAAATAACGTTGAAAACTAAACTCACTACTTGCCAAAGAACGTTAATGCGATGCACTGATATTACTTCTTTAAAAACCGGACGCAAATTATTATCCTACATATGGGTGGGTGACTTTTCTTAATAATTCTGCATTCTCAAGTCATTTGCAATCTTCATTTAATATTTAAACATTAAATGTTTTGCGCCCATTTAAATTGTAATAAGTTCTTTTCTTCACGACCTTCGCGCCTGATTTGATGGATGGTGATGAAGCTGATCTGGTTTTGCGGAATGAGATCCGACAAAATACTCAAATCACCATCGGAAAACTTACTTGTATCATTAATTATCACAAAAACCTGATTTATAATCAACTTATTGTACTTTTAATTCGTATTACCTTTTTTGTATGACGAGAAAACTTTACTAGCTTAATAAATTAGTAACACAATTCATTTCATACACATATGTTGTTACATCAGTATAGCAGATTAAATTTATTATTAGCAAAGTTTGTTTGACCATAGGAAGTATTTCGTTATACAGAATATTGTACAATTTCAAAGCTTTTTCGCGGCCAGTCGATTGGGATATGTAATAAATTGGATGATTGTACATGTTGTAGCCTAAAGAAGGTTGCTTTAATAACACCATTTCTCAAAACGTGTCGAATTTTCTTTATATGAGGTACTCTTTTGCGTCCTTTTGTTTTATTCTTTTAATACTAAACGAACGTGTAATACTATAGTTTTAAAAATGCCAATCTTCCTCTCTAAGATAGTATATTTTCTATATAGTATTATATATATAAAAAAACTTAGGAATACATCATATTTTTTGATACATTTAATGATAAAAATAATGTGTATTTATTAAGCGTTTAAATGATTTTATGAAAGTATGTTACAGTTTGATGGGTTTCAAAACTGTACTTAAATGTACATAAAAATGACAAAATTTTTTAAATGTTATTGCGAGAAATTTCCAAATACACTGATAATATTAACAGAGAAGTAATTTCTATTTATACGATTATAACACCATACTATTATAAGCTTTTTTACTACAATCGATTTGATTCATTGCGATATTTTTTAATAACCAAAAAATAAATATTAGAAACCTTTTTCGAAAAAAGAAACATTTACGTGTAGTATAATTAATTTTTTCGATTAAAGGTTTGATTGAAATGAATTTAAATTATGAAAAAATACGGTAAAAACAAAACTGAATGCATTATCAATTGTTTAAGGTATGCAGGCGATGTTTTTTGTTTGGGTCTCACGTAAATAATTAAAAAACGTTATTTATTTGTTGGATTCATATAGTAAAAAGACAATAAAGATACATTCATCCCAGAAACTAGTCTCCTAAGCTTAAAAAATAAGTTAATACGCAATAAAAACCATCTATAGAATCTAGGACTATGTTATTTAAAAGCTTTTCGGGTCTTCCAATGACAATAAGCTTAATTTTAACAAGGTAATATTATTTTTTTGAAATTATAATTTAAGTTCGTTTTGTCTCTTTTTGAAGTAGTTTTTATAGACGCATTTAAAACTATTGTCAACTTTCTAAATCCAGCGACAAAAATCACATTGTTTGTACCTTCGACTTTGTAATGCGACATTAACCAATCACATATTTAAAATTCTTGTTGGCAAGTGGTCTGCAATTTTTTTTTTCACTTGAACAAATATAAATGTCACCGAAATACTCTATCGGCGTATTTCGCAACAGAGACATGTTTGGTATCAGTTTGTTATTTTTCACATTCACAAATCGATAAAAAATCTCTTTCGGCATGATCATTACAGTTTCTTTTGTCACAATCGAAACTAGTTTATCTAGTGTATAATAGTGTACAAGCCTAAGTTTTAAGTATGATACTGATTTCAAGAATAGTTGCATATTTCTATTACAGTTTAAATTGTTGAGGCAAGTCAAGCATTTGGAACAAATAATGGAATTAAATTTATCAATGTGAGTAAATATTATGTCTTCCCTGTGTCTGGGAAAAAATATTTAAAACGTCTAAATAACTTTGACATTAAAATAATAAATTTTTGAATGATTTTTGCAATATTCGCTCTGAAAGTGGAGCATATGGATATACATAGTGTGTGGATCTCCGCAATGTGAAAACATGACTTGACAGATTATTTTTCGCAAGAATTGGTTGTCAGACAAAAGTCCAGTCCTGGTATTATGATTTTCTTAATCCAAAAAGTGGAAATCGATTCCCTGGTAGCGTAGATCAGAGGTTCTCAAACTGTTTTACCCGCAGCACCCTTTACAGGTTAAAAAAATTCTCGGCACCCTTTCAGTGGTTCGAATACGTAATAAAAGAAGAAAAAACAGTGCGAAAATTTTCCAATTTGCGAACCTAGAACTAAGAGGTTAGTGTGCGCGCTTCGCAATCTACATATGGCGTGGATCTCCGTAATTTGAAAACAGATTATATTTCGCAAGAATTGGTTGTCAGATAAATTGGTCAGCACAGTGGGTATCCAGTCTTGCTTTTCAGGCATTTTTTAATCTGACAAATGCAGAAATCAAATGCTAGCATAGAGGTTAGCGTGCGCGCCTCACATCTAGGGAATGCGGATTCGATTTGAATACATCTTTATTTTAAACGTCTACAAAACAAATTTCCAACACAACATATTCATCGAATCACGCAAATATTCCAGAATATTTAAATATTATACATCTCAATGTTGCTGATATATAGTATAAAGTAGTGTTTGCTAAAGTGATAAGTATCAGGTATCTATCGCCTCCCGTAGGTCTCTATAGAAATCCAGTTCAATGGCAATTGCCTCGGAAGCAATTCGGATGCTTTCAACGAAAAGAATGTGGTGACAGACAATTTTTATTATTTTATTTTTATTTTCATAACATATTTATATGTGTAATAGTGATGTTACCATACTTAATTTCAAAAATTACCTGTATGGTTTAAACAACACTACCTCTTATTTGCAACACCTTTTTTTGCCATGTTTCATTTATATAATGCATAAAAGAGTAAACAATACATTTTTTATTGCTAAAGTAAGGTACAGTTTTAAAGGGTATGTTGAGTATTGTTTTAGAAAAAGAAGCGGCAAATCAAGTAAGTTTGTAAATCCCTGATCTAGATTCAAATACATTGTATTCATCGAGATATAGATAGAGATAACGTAAATTTATTACTGCTTAATACAGTTGGAATCTAGGCTATTAATGCATTAGTCTTATTAGCGGCATAACCTATGATCACTATCAATAGATTAGTTTCACTTGCCATTAAGCTATACCCTTTGTAACTGCATGCTATCATTTCTCTCATTGATACAGATATCTTACAAATCAAGCCGAGAACACTGCAATAAGAAATAATTTAAGCGTACGCCTCGTACCCAGATCGCACGCGATTACAACGTGAAGTAAATAATTATTCTTGCTGTGAATTATTTAGTTGTGAGTAAAGTTACTCAGGATACTATAACTGCTTACGGTTTTTAAAAAGCCTATTTGCAAATCGTGTAATTATTGGAATTATGAAATCAAATATATAAATGTTTACGTGATTGACTTAGCATCGATTGAAGGCTGTTATCGCCTGTAATCTGAATCATGATTAATTAAATAATATATTATAGGTAATGTTTTAATGTATACATATTTAGAAATCCATTGGAATTTTATTCTATACTATGGTTTGTAAGACACACATGAAAAAAAATACCGAATATCTGTAAAAATTATCTCAATAAATTTAGCTAACCTAACCTTATACTATTGGATTTTTTAAATAAGTTTTATTTAAACAGTAGTTAAATATTTGAAAGGTTTTTTTATGGGAGCTTTTTGTCCAATACTTTATATTGTCTTGATAAGTACCCATAATAAAGTTAAGCTTTCATTTGGGTGAATAATTTATAGCTGATCGAAATACTGATTGATATTATATTACAAGTATGAACCAATCAAATAAAATTTCAAAAATTCATTATTTTAGAACCACACTATGAACTATGATTGAGTTATGAAGTGATATATAATTTTCAATGTTTATTTTTCTTGGTCATCAACTTGCTTATTTTTAACGATATTTTTAATTAAACAACTATAATATATCACTGAAATAAAGAATATTTCTACTTTGATGGTATTTGTTAATAGTCATCATACATTTTACGCGCATTTGGCTTGGAGCTTACATCCTGACACCCTCCACAGCGGGCGTTCAAATAAAATTACCTGTTTCAAATGACAGCCTGTCAAACGTCCAACAATTTTCATACCGTGAAATGGTGCTCTTGAGTACGTACAAAATAGTCAAAGAAGAAACAAAGTATTTATTTATATCAGAAGTAAACACTTGAGAAGGTATGACTAAAGTGGGAAACCTGTCATGTAAAAGAACCAGAGGGTGTTCAGTAATTCGATGTGAATATTGAATTTATTCCTAAACTTTCATACTTTGGAGCTTTGTTATTTAAAGGATTTACTAAAACTAAAATTAGCACTTCAACGGTTATTAAGTTCTTTCTAATTTTATTTTAATATAGTAGTTTATAATTTATTATACAGAAACTTTCTAAAAACCTTACAGAGAACAAAGTTTTTTAAAATTGTATTTATATGGTCCAAATTGCTACAGGTAAAAATGAAGAATTATAATGGAAATTATTATTTTTCTTATTGATTCTCAGAAAATAACACAATTCTTTGAATAGTGAAATCACTTACACATTATGACTCAAATCCATTACTCGTGGTCCACAAGTTAGTGCACTTATCTGTGGTCCAAGGAGGTGACTGAAACAATCTCATTTGCGTGTTTGTAGATACCACATTATATTATATCACTATTTTTACACTGTTGTGAGTATTAACATATTACAAAGAATTTATCAAACATCTTTTAAAAAGAAAGACATTTCGCTTTATTTGATAAAACTGACGAGAAATGTCGAGCTAAATAATTTAAAAAAAATGTATTCACCAAAATATGTGAGAACAGTTTTGAAAAATTATGATGTGGGTATATCTTTATTATTATTATCTTCATATGACTGACGTGTTTTCAGTAGTTGGAGAGTTAATGCAGCTATATTTTTAAACTGTAATATATAAATGTTTCCGAGTCTTTTTGTTATCAATACCTCGTTTTGGTTAACTCGTCTGGCTTTAAGCCGAAGGTTGCGAGTTGAAATACTGTAGCTGCATATTATTAAAATAAAATTTAAGACTTAAATTCTTACAAGAAATTTTTATGAAAAATAATATTTCAAATCAAGTTTTCACATTTTAGAGATTTATAAGTTCGACGTTTGGAGTGGACACGGCTTAAAACAATTCATATTAAATATACTTATTACCATGTAATTACGCATTGGAAATGGTCTAGTTATGACCACTAAGATGCAACGTGATGAATACTCATAGAGATAGACACTAAATAAGTTCAAGATAAATCACTTTGTAAATAGACTTAGAAGATTACATATTCAATGTGTACTCAGTTGGCATTTATTGAATTAATAATATAACCCACCTATGAATGGAATCTGATTTATTATAATTATTAGATACCGCGTCATTATCTCATATTAAATTTATACAAAGACTAATTTGCAAGTTAAAATTATGCAAGTGGATCGGACAGGCGAATAATTACATACATAGTATTACATTATCATGAACAGGTGTAAGAATTCTTGTCATCGGCAATCTCGAATAATATGCCAAAAGAAAACACTTTAAGGATTAAAAATATATTTATCCATACAAAAATGTATACACAACATATATTTCCTATTGATACAGCTCTGCAATTATCCAGATCTTACTAATGTTGCTTCAGCATTTTCAAATCTAACTCAACATCAGCTACCAAAGCTATACGTTTTTGAACTGTTTTCCTTTCTGGTTTTACTAACGCTATTTTTTTCCGTACTCATTCATTATAAAATATGTATTTATATATGACCGAGTCATCTAGAATTGTGCACATAGTAAAAAAACTCACTCATAAAAGAATCCGCCATGCACAGTGATGCGGTGGATGACTCTTCAAAAATTATTGCATTTCTTAATCTACGCTGTATGTAATCTACTAAATTCATTTATTTGCATTTTTTAATACATATCGATCGTAGAAAGGAAAAAGGATTTAACCCTTAGTTCTACGAATAGCTATTTTTCGATGTTCACGATCTTTACAACTTAATACACGTTATATCAAAAAAATATAAGCTGCAAATGCCTAATTGGTATCTAAACTTAGCTTTTAAGTTTGAATAATGCCTGTGAAATTAGCGATAAAAAAATACTTCTACCACACCAATTATATTAGCTTTTCTTTAAGAACTTATTAAATTCATATCAAATTAGGTAAATACATCACAAATTTAATCTCCATACACTCCAAGGTTGCGTATATTACATATTTTAACTGTCGTCCAAAATTATTGAATAAACGATTTATGTGCTTCTTGTAAAATTTGTTCTGTATAGGCTTCGTCTTTTTTTACCATTCTACAGTTAATATAAATAATAGTTAAGATGGTTCGGTTTGATGAACTGCCCGATAGGAGACTCTGGTACAGATTTTACAAATCTTTACGACTATAGTTTTAAATCCTTCTCTATTTTAACTGTATATCTTAAAAAACAACAGCCAATGCAGTCAAATATTTCTCACAATATTTTCATTATATTGATCATAATAGCCATACTACAATTCTGAAACAAAAAATATGCAGTGTAATATATTTTTACTCTCTAATCATGTATATTATTTATAATTTAAAGCGTTCTTTATGGTTTACCCGGTAGTTTTATTATTATTTCGGAGAGTATGTAGCATGCACAGTTTCTCAATTAGTAATCATAAAACTTTACAAATAATATCCAAAATTAAATTCAATTAATAAAAAAAAATGTATTATAAATTTATTTATTGATGAATCGATGGTATAATGGGGATAAAGGTTAGTAGACATACTCCGTCATCGCATAGATTTGATCATACTTTATATTATGTTAAATTTATGAAGTGTATATTTTATTTGAACCATTTATGTCAAAGGCAGCATTTGCATTATTCACTATACTTTAACACGTTTGAGTTTGTTATTCTTAATATACATAATTTGCTGCCAGTGTATGTGATGTTCTGAAGTAAGTGAACATAGTGACTCGCAAATTTGCATTTAATATCTGTTTATCCCATCACAAAGATTTTATCGAGAAGCAATATGTAACGTAAAATTGAATAGAGTTATTTTCAATGAATGAACGACTGACAAAATAAGTTTGAACTGAACTAATCTTCTTCCACCTTGTCTGTTCCCTAAATGGAGCATATGGCTGCCACATTACGCCTCCGAGAATCTCTTAGTAATGCATTCAAAAAAAATTATCGCTTAAAATATGTCTCCCCAGTAGCTTAGATGTTAGCGTGCGCGCCTTGCAATCCGGGGAATGCCGGTTCGATTATTACATCTGACGGATTAAAAAAAAAAAAAACGCAGAACTGGATTTCGGCTGATTGGGCTCATTGGGCTGAGAAATTGTCAAGACATGTTTCCACATTACGGGGGTCCATATACTCTAATTTCCGAGCGGACATCTTCACACTGTGTCGATTCAAGTGCTCCAGTTTCGGAAGAAACATGGTAAAAAAAATGACTTTTTTCGTCTTTTAAATTAGTGTCTGCTGGTTCATTCGAAAACTCATTTAATTTAAATTTGATAAATGTTTTACTGAAGATAAAAATAGCCTGAAGTTTTTAATATTGTGATTTAAGGATATCTCGTTTATGAAAAACAAGTATCATTTACTATAAATGAATTTGTATTGTCTTCTAAAAGATGTATTACAATTATTTTAATATTAGTAAATGAAAAACATTTACAGTGTTATAATATGTAAACTATAATAAATAAATCTACACAGTGGATGACAATAGTCATTACATATTTACGATAAACTTGATATAGACATTAAGCTATTCACAATTTGCTTTGTTACAAAGAAAATTGATTCTTGTAAACAATAGTTAAACCAATGTAAAATATAATGAATAAATAAAATATGTAATCAAAGTTTTATCATAGTAAATGAAATTTAATTTATTATCTATGGAGTATCTATTTTTTTAGCTTCTCTAGGAAGTTAGCTTTCCTTATGTTGAAATAATTTTTCATTTATTAGATATTAATTTTTAAATTTTGATAGTTCACCGATCGAGGTTTGTTAATTCCACTTACACAATAACTAAGGGAGTGGTTATTTGTGAGACATGATGCTCACATTATGTTACGGTTATGAATACTACCTGTGCTACCAATTATGAAGCGTCACTTTTATTAATATTTTATTCGAAAACTGTTTATCATTTCTGTGTCACACTATTTAAATACTTCGCTTTAATAAAAAAAAATTAGCCAAAACGAATTTTATTTTAGATAATTAGGTACTATGGCGAATTCTTTATTAGAAGATTTAATGTGTCGAAATACAAAGTTTATATTTTAATAGTTTAATGTTTTAATATATAGCACACGTATGTCATTATTGAAGTATACTCATATATATTACAGACAGAATATTTGGATGTGATGTCCAAGCCACATAGTAACAAACGCGACTGAAATTTTCAAGAAACAAATTAACGTTAAGTATAAATTTTATATCATTAAGATTGTAATATGAAATTTCAATACTTACATGGCATATATTACGTATTTATTGATTATTAGATTATTGAAAAACGTGCCATTTTTTAAATTATTGAATGTTTTGTGGGTGCTAATTTAAATTTTGGTAGATTTGTGCTTGGATTTTTATTGATATTATATTAGTCTTTGCCCATAAAATCTTGAAATTGTAGTTATATTTATTGTATTTTTTTAGCATTATGGTAATACTTACAATTTAGAATCGGTACGATTAAGAATTTATTTTAATTAAGTAACCTTATATTTAAACTTGAAAGCCGAAATTATTTTAATATTCCTATTAACTACATTCAATTATTACTTTGTTTTAACTATACTTAGAAAATATTCAACGTTGTCTAGCATAATAAATACAAAACGATTTTTTACAACTCCTAAACTGTTCATTAACCATACCAACTTATAATTTATACATTTCAGCATAAATTATGTATACCCTTCTAAAATGAATTCTATTATTGGAACCTAAATACTTCTCGTTTCAAAAAGCTTAACTCGACTCTCAAAAATATATTCACATGAGATAGGAATAAATGTTTATTTTATTTTTTATATATGGTAGTTTAAAAGTCGGAAGTGTAATTTATGCGAATACACAACTATTTCATGATATTAATATAAACACATTGTAAAGCGACGTCTGTTATTTTTTCAATAAAGTAATCCGGACCCCAGTGAACTTGAACTAGGCAAATGTCAATGGTTAATTGATTTGCGTAATCCGTAATGGATTAAATAAATACTCCCTAGAATTTAATTGAAAACCGATAATAACTAGACTTACATAAATTATTAAGACATAAAAATAAATAGTTTTCATCTTCGCTTCAGTTAATGAGTTAACCAAAGCGCGCGCCTGGGTACCGACCGGAAACCATAGTTTTAAGTCAACTAGGTACTAAAAAAAAACTGAAAATTTAAACCTTTATGCCATGGATGCCAAATGATTCTGTAAAAAGTTAATATTATGTTAGTCCATTTACTTAACAATCGAACGGGAAAAAAGGTAAAAAGTACCCAAATTAATTTGACTATCAGTGGATTTAATATAACAATAGCATGTGTTAATTTTATTTGTATACAGTATACTGTAATTTTGTGCCATTTGTTTTGATTGGAAACTATATTGTTATCAATTTGTTCAATAATTCTCGGATAATTGGTTGAACCGTGGTTACCTACCGTCATTCGGACACTAGTAACGATAATTAAATTATTGTTTTATTTTTATTACTATGCGCAATGTGAATGGCAAACGGAAAGCGCATGCACTTTTAAAAGTAAATGCGACCGTGAAACATGTATACTATTTAATATTTTAACTTAACAATACCCTGTTTGTGCATACACATACCGATTATCCAACTGATAATATACGTTATGCTAATTTCTAAAACAAAGATCTTTTGACTTTTAGTTGGAATGATTTCTAAACTTCTAAAAGCTCTAAAAGCTCAGCTAAATCTTTTGTCTCATAAATTTATATATAAGAGTATTACAACGTCAGTTCGATACATTAATAGTATTTCAATAATTAATATATTAACAAAAGCCATTTTTTAAAAATGCATAATATGTTATAATTGTAAATGTAAAGCATGTAAAAATGTTTACATTTTATTTTCCTTTATTAAAAACGCAATGAGGCACTAGTTGTGTAGTTATTTATGATATTTTACTGAATAAAAGATTGTTGATTGAGGTTTTTAATAGGAATGATAATATATGAGTAAATTCGATGGATGTTTTGAAACAGCTATCATCTATGCATGACCTTGACAGGCGCGTTGTTTTTTTTTAAGTTCAGTTTTGTTTTAAAACATGTATTCGTAACGCAATATGAATAAATCTAATTTAATGTTCTCGGCATCAACCATTATATTAAGTATACTATTATTTTTCATTTCAAAACTCTACTTCTCTCTACCAGATCCGAGAAAAACATCAGCAATTCAAATTTCCGTTTTCTATTTCTCGGCGGATATTAAACCACTGAATGTTTCGAACGTGTATGACGTATTTTACCATATCAAGAAACACCAAGAACTGGATTAACAAGTAAATTTATCGATACAGCAACCGTGTGTGTATTTAATTATGTCTTTATAATACGAAACAATTTTGTCGTCAGTTACTACCTCGTTTTTTAGACAATGAATTAAAAGTACAGTATGTATTGTATCGAAATCGCCTTTTTCATTTGACTGGACCCGAGTCTAATAAAAATTAGGAAAGCATTAAATTAATACCTAACTGTATGATTAACATAAAAAATGCTTATACGTCAATTATTAAAATATTAAATTACTAAAGCATTTTTGATTATGTCCCTGTAATATATACAAAAAAAAACTGTACAATAATTTTAATATAGTGAGTCGGAACTGTGTGATAACATTAATTTTTCAATTTCAAAAGTAGATATTGCACATGCTATATTTATTAATACGATATTTTCAACTGATATCCCAATCGACAGAATGTTTCTTGATATAAAAATTTGAAATATGTGGATAAATATAAAGTTTTCTTTTATTATTTATGTGTAACAACTTTCAAATAACATTCAATACTTTTAAAAAATATATTAATAATTGCAGGGGAATTCGTAACTTATCCGCTGCTGTGACACAGTTTCTATGAGGGACAATTTTATATATTCTAAAATAACTTCCGTCACGAGAATATTTGACGAGCATCGAGAAAAACAATTTTAAATCAAAGTTTATACCATCCATAGTCAAGCGGACGCCAATTGAAATCTTGATAACCTACTGCAATGATATTTTGATTTATATTTTAAAGAGTGCCTTACGTTTTTTGTGCTATATTATACGCGCACGTAATGAAATGAAGACGAAAAATCAAGTATAATATTAAATAATACACAGAGTTAAAATAATTGTTTTTAGTATTTGTATTGTAATGGACTTTTATTCCGGCATTGATGTAGAAGAATGGTCAAGTAGTTGATTAAGTATGTATAAGTTTAACATTATAAAAAAATAATATTCGTGGAGTTGTTTAGAGGTTAACTGCATCACACTGCTATAAAATATTCAAGCGTATAAATCGTTTAACAACATCCCCTACAAGCCGCATAAAATCATGAGCACTTTTGTATGCCAAATTAAAATACATTTTTTATTTCATTTAGCAATGCAAATTTGATTGAAATTTTATGAGTGCAGTATACGTTGTGTAACCTAATGCAGCTATTAACATGATTAACCAGTTCGTTTTAGTATATTTAGAGGTCGGCTCAAGAGCAAAAAAACTTCATTTACATTGCTTTTTAAGTGGATGAGAACGATATTTGAATTGTAATTGTACGTAATCTATTTTTGTTTTGTTTTTATTAATTTATTTATAACGCCCACTTTAACAAAATATCGTTTTACGTTTCAGTAATATAAGGATATATCCATATCCATTTCCCAGCCATACCTCATATGGATCTTGACAGTAATTCCCCGAGGAATCGAAAACATCAGCTGTTTTCAAAGTATCTCCTTTTACTAGTAGCAATGCTAACATTGAGGGTAATGCACTTGACAAAATTGCCTTGGGTATATCTCCCACCTGATACCAATACCCATATAAATATCAATAAAAGTTTTTATGGATCCGTTTAACACTGTTTTTTTCTGACGTCCTCTTTTTACATTTATTAAATTTATTATTATTTTCTTTAACGTATACTATTTTTTAAATATTCTAAATTCTCTATACTTGTTATTTGTTATAATGTACAAACTAAATAAACGAACTAAACAGTTTTGGTTAACTTGTCAGCTCATCTTTTAACGCATTCAACATTCAAGTCTTATTTATATACAGTATTTTGACATATTATCGCTTTTAGTTATCAATAATAATGATTGAGAAGATGTTAAAGTACTCATTTTTACGGACAATATTCATTTAAAAATTTGATGATTTTTAAATATTTTTACCATCTTTGACTCATGGATTTATATGATATTTTCCATACAATAAATGCCGAAAGTAAGAAATTAATATTATTACAAGTAACTGTCGCAGCGATTAATTATGTACCAACTAGGGATAAGTAGGTAATTCAACAAAATGCAATCCTCTGCTTGAGCGTTTTTAAAAGTTGTCAAATTATGCTAAATCTGCTTATTCATAAATTTCTAGAATAGGACTACATATCTATCAAACTCTCTTTGTAGACTCTTATTGCTCTTTTTCAAATTCTTTCTTGTGTAACTTATATGTACCACTACTCTTATAACCTATGTTTTTATAAGTTTTTTTTCTAAGATGTTTAATTTATTTGTTTTTGTCATTATTATTTCACATTGTGAATGCCTAAAATTTATCATTTGTAATATTTTTATCAAAAAGAGTAAAAGATAATTAAGTAATGAGTAAAAAAATCTTTAAATAAATACATAAAATAGCTTTACAATGTATATTATAATTACGTCACTATCTTGATACCTTTTGGCATTATTTTTTATTCTTTCGGTAAGTTTACTTGCCTACTCAAAATACCTAACATAACTCGATTAAACAACACTTGCGCGCTGATTCCAGATAGGTACAGAGTTTATTTGTGCATGTGTTGTCCTGCAATATCCACACGAATCTTAACCAAAGCAATAAATAACAAAAAGCTTTCCGGATTCTGGCGAGCAACGCGTCATAAAAATGTTATTAATAGACGGATGAAGTTAATTGCTTTATGTATCAGAATTATATTGGGCATGCAGATTATATTTAGCAGTAGCTGGTTGCATCGGTCGAATGCCCTTGGTCTGGACCGGCCACGCCCAGCGGTCACACTTTCTTGAAACACGCTGCATTTGCTTTACACTACGGACTCATTGCGCTAATAATGCGAATCTGGTGCAAATATAGCACGTTCACGGTGGCAGTGGCAATGATTTTTATTATTTAATAGAACTTAAATCATTAATATGTGTTTAGTGGTCCCTATTTTAACTGCTTATAATATGATTAATTTTCCAAAATTATTAACGCAAAATAAATATTGCTTCATAAGGTCACAAAGCTAAATGTTTCAAACCCTAATCAAGCAGAACAGTATAACAATTATTCTCATCAGAGAAACTGGACATGATAACGAAAGTTCCATATATTTTTTTCTCTGCTAGCAAAATTAATGATAAGCGCGATAAGAAATTGGCTGACTTTAAAATTGGTCAAAATATAACGAATATGCACCATTTCTGAAGCAGACCACTTTATGTAGTGATGATCCACACATTCCACTTTTGATAAGGATGAGTAAATATGATATACCTCAGTTAACTATGATGGAATAGTCATTTTTATCATTTATAAATTTACACAGCGATAAAATCACACGAATAACAATATTTTAAAGTCAAATCGTTGACTTATCAACATTGTCTTTTCTGAGTATCATATTTTTTTAATTGGTTCAAAATCCATTATTTTTTTTATATGAGAAAATATTTTTAAGCTTACATGTATTTAAACACATCACTCTACACACTTTTCACAATAAGTCTGGCTACACATGATGTGTTTACTGTACGCTTACATTTTTCATATAATACAATAGAATTTCTTAATGACAATAATTTTTAATAAGCTTTCAATGATATAATAATACATTGAGCGTGTTTATAGCAATGGATAATTGAAGCATATAACTTATAACGACGTACTACGAAAGAAGTTGAATAAGTCAATTATCAAATACGTAATAAGGAATATAATATCTTAAAACCAGCTTTGCCAAGCGATCGCAAATGGATTCACTAAAAGAATTGTATTTTTACATCTGTCGTAGTTGTTTACCCTGTATTGTATTAAAACCAATCACAACAATGATATACGTAATTATTTAACTAGCAATGTTGTCTACTTTATTTAAAATTATACCGTATTTTGTTAGAATTAGTTTTGGATAATGAAATCAATGTCTTAATAAATGGTACCATTCTGAAAATATTTCATGTTATTTCAAAGAAATAGTTGAAATCATTTGAAATCATTTGGATGACTTTCTCGAAAATATAATGCCATTGTTTTTTATGATTGTCTACTCAGTCAAACAACTTACTTTAACATTAATTTGTCTTTCATGTCCTTTAGCCCTAATTAATATTGTATTTTAATACTAAAATATTTATATATTTGCGAATATATAAATTTGTACAAATATATTTTTACCAATCATCGATGTAAATTATTAAGGCCGTTGTTTACTATATGATTACACCGCGTTGTATAAAAATATATATTTTGTTGTACAAGTCATGGAAGAATAAATAATTACTATTAGATCATTGAGTACACTAAAAAAATATACAACACTCTAACCTTATCTAAGCCTCATATTATTATAATAAAAAAACGATATTTACAAGATAAAAATCAGATTTAAATTTATGAACGGAGTATTCAGTGAATACTGTTAATACTGAAGCCTAAAGATCACCAACAAAAAGTAAATTTCTCAGATCAGTTAGCGTTTTATTAGGGGCTTTGTGAAATACCGAATATGGCCTTGAGTCGAACTCTGACTGTTTAAACTGTCAAACTATAAAAATCTATAAGTCATATAAAAGAAAAAATATTAGCCTCTTGCAATATAAAACTTCCATGTGGTATTATCAAACACGTTAAATACCTTCTCTGTATTCCTTCAACACCTTCTGCATGAATTATTAAAAACACACTGAACAGATCTTTTTGTTACGAAAAATAAATTAACGAATTTTCTAGAACAATATTTTTTTCTTACTGAAAGAACTTTCGTATAAACAAAACAAACAGAATTTTGAATATGGAACGTGGAACGTGGAGAATACTTTTTTCCATATTCGGGATAATGAAATAACTGTATGTACAACAAAATATTTCTCGCAATACAACGAATTTCTCTCTAAATAGATGGCCTGTATGAGGATATATATATGCAAGTATTTATTCCCATTATAATACATTTTGTATTTGTCATTCTCATTCGAAAATCTAGGAAATAAATCAGCTTTATTTCAAAACACTTTCGTATAATGGTATTCGTCAATTCAATTTTATTAACAACGTCCGTCTAAATATAATGTTATATACATACAACATAGCGTCTCAACTATGTATCAGCTTCTCGCAGAAAAAAACTTGTTTCGAATTATTTAATAAGATTACTAGGTTATTAATAAACAAAAAAAATGTTCACGCAATTTACCACAATCATTAATTCTAAATAGGAGTATATTATAACTTGGAATTGAATTAAGTATTTTATGTTGTAAAAAAACGGATGCTGTAAATATGATATAATAAATCGATATATGAGTGAGCTTTTATGATCAAATATAATATAATATTCGACGTATTATTTTGTGAGCATTATTATATTGGGTAATAAATTATTATACTGTGATATCAATGTAATATGTGCTAGTTGATGTGTTTTTAATAAATTACATTATTGATAAATACGTATGTAAAACAAACCGATTATATTGTATTAAAAATCAATCAATTTTGTGAACAATGTGATTAACATGTGTGTTATTTTAGTAACCATAGCGTGTGCATGTTAAATTGCAAAATTAATTAGAATCAAATTTAATTATTTAATTATAAAATAATATGGCCTTTTTTTAAATATTGAAATTTCTTTTGGTATTGAATTTAGTGTTACGTTGCTTAATATCAATTCCACTGCTAAATAATTCAACCCACATTTCTGTCACAATTGAAAATTATTTCCAGCGTATGTTTGCATGGTCACTGTTATATATAATATATACTCGTTGTAAACTAGTCTATGACAATAATTATTTACATATTAGTAATAAATCGTTACCCAAATTTATTTATCTTTAAAGACAGTAAGTAGTATTTAATTAAATTTAATGTCAATAATTTACTAAATTCAATTATTAAATTAAAAAATTAAACTGGACTAAGATTTACCTTCTCCAATTCAAAATTACATTTCTTATATTCGTATTTAAGAAAAAAACAAAATCTTAATTCACTATGAAATACTAGTATTATAAAAATAAAACAAATTTCTACTTATCCCCCAAATCTTAGTTTAATAAATACGATTGGTTGCAATCCTACAGCTTTAGAAAGGTTTGTCAGAAAATACATATGTTTTGTAATGCTAGTAATAAGAGTAATCAAGCTCTATAAATCATACAAGCCAACGGGCAATTAAAATGTAACAATTATGTGATTTTTTCATCACTTTTGACAAAGATATACTAGTCTTTTTATTGTTAATTTGTCAAAATATACACAAATTTACTATTAAACGTGACCATGGAAACGAATCATTTTGATGAATATAGGCAAATTAAAGTACATATCTGCAATGATATCAATAGTGTAAAGATGATCACTCCAGAAATAGAGTGTAGATTTCCACATTGTGAAAAAATCTCAATCGACTTAGCATAAAATGGATCATTTAATATAGATGTAACGGATAATGTTGTCAATATACATTTTTTTAAATCGCGTGCCATACTAAATGTGTACTATTAATCTGAATACATTTATGGATCCCAACATACGGAACATGTTTTATATGTAATTACAGCCATGTTACTCGCTGGTGACGAACGTAACAATGGTGAATCTACCGATATGCCGAATTCATTAGCTAACAAATATTCATAATTATATAAATAAAAAATCAATTTATTCATTAAAAAAATCATTCAACGATTTAACAATTGAGTTGAAGACAAAAAAGATTAAAATAACCACATAAAATTGGCACTAAACATATGTTTTGTTTTGTTCCGTTACATAATAATAGATGTAGAGTATAATTGTAGAATTTAATACGAATATTTATTAATATTTTACCACCTACAAAATTATAATAATTCTTTACCGTTGTCGATGATTATATAAATATATCAAACCTATCGAACATTATCATACATTACAATAATATCTACTTATAAATATTTTATCTTCGGAATACTAACTTTATACATATCGTTGTTCCTGATAATAACACAACATGTATCTAACCTTTTTTGAAATGTGACGCAAAATAAATTAAAAAAATATACAATAGTTTTTAATGTTATCAAACAATATCTGAATTACATAACTGGAAGCATTTTTACTAGGGGTTTGAATTCTACCATTACCACTCAACGGCGTATTATTAATTAAACCAGTTATTTGTAAAGAGCTCAACCAAATAATTAAATTATAAAGATAAGTTCTTTGAAATAAAAATATGTTTATAAAAATAGCTTAACCATATTAAAATAATATCCTTTTTCTTAGTTAGTATTCTCAGTAGCCATTTTGTACGCTGAACTAGATAATTTATACTAGTTTAATCAAATATACTATTGAATAAACAATTATGTAGTATAAATACATGTGATAAAGTTATACGTTTAATCAGTAAACAAAATTATTATCATTGGCACCGTAACCTTACCCAGTCCGCATCCAAGAAAAGTCTGCATTCAATCATATCTTTTTCCGCACAATCTAACCACTTCAGTTTTGGTTTATTGGCTTTTTTTCTCGTTTACTGTCCATTGAAGAGAAACTTGGGTATTTTTAAATTTTAGCACATGCATTTTATCATCGGTCAACTTAAGAAGTCAATGCCATAAGTAAATTAACATCTTTTAATTCTTTGGTTACCAAATTTTTTGATATGAAAGCACAGTAATGGCATGGTTTTACTTGAGTGACAACAACAGAAAAGAATTATATATCAGACAATCAGGTGTATATACAAAACGTGTAATACTGTATAATACAACCTATTAAGCACGTGTCCAACACTTTCTTCTATAATGAAATCAACTTCATCGGAACGTTTGATTCTCAGTAACGCAACAAAATTTGTAACTAACTAGTTTTTATAATAAATAAATAATTTTAGTATTTTCCATAAGAAAAACTAAGAAAACGTTAATTTTATACTAATGACAGAGCTAAAATACCCGCCATTGAAACCGCAAAATGTCTATCATGAATGACACCCACACAATGTACGCTGCTCTGAATCATACGTGCCTATAAACCAAACCCATCATCATGCGATATTAGTCAGCAAATTTATTTGGAAAAGGCTGTGACGTGGACATTAATTTAATGACTACCCTGAGAGCACATCCAGCAGTTAATTATCCACCAGAACCCGATGAGGATGATGGGGTATAATCATCATAAACACACGAAGCATGTTACCAGTGGTTAAAGTTGTTTATTCAATTACTGACTCTCTAAATCAATTAATTACAGAAATGCTCTTTTAAAAGATAAGAAGGCCTTGTTTATAATAGTACCTACCCTTGGTAACTCAAACTCGGATACGGTAATTATTTGAGAGATAAATAATACACCAATTTGTAAAATGTGTATGCAATACTTAACATTTAAATACTGACTTTAAGCAGTACATATTGATTTCCATTGCATGTTTCTTCTTATTCGATGAGAAATAGCTAAATCAAGATTTTAGTTTCCTTGAAAGCTTTTGTCTACATTTTTATAGCAAGCTTTGTCTTTGGAAACTTTCAGTTATCCTTGTCTACAGTTCGGATTTCTTTTTGTTGAATCAATTCACAACTTAGAGTGGCAACGATTTTTTTGTTTGAATACGGTGAGTACTAACTCCAAAAACTATCACTGCTCATTCTATTCTGGAACTAGAACCGCCGATTACCAGCACTGTCTTTTCTAGTGCATAAACATAATGCAAAACTTCTTCATATTGTAACGTTTTTGTTTTCTTTTACACTATTTTATCCTCAATTATGATATTGAATTCCAACACCAATAGATGGAAAATTCCAGTTATCTCTTTGCGATTTTCAATTATCTTGAAATGTAATATTGTTGGAAGTACATTGTGTCTATTAGACATTTCATATACAAATATTAACATTATGATATTCCCGATCATCTGATATAACTGTAGCGTCAGTATCAATACATAAAATAAAACCCCAATGACATTAATTTATAATTGCAGTATTCTATATATAATCAAATGTGCGTATGACCAATGGTCTCATTTCAAAATTAAACATAAAATCAAAAACCCATAGCAGTTTTCTCCATTCTTTCTGATTATCAATACAATTACTTTAAACGAGTTTTAAACATACCGAATATTATAATTTATAATTATGAAACAATATCTAATATTTATGAATATGTAACAATTCTATTGATATCCAATGTACGTAACAAACTAAAATAAGTAAAAACCAAATAGAGAACACAAATGAATTACAACTTAGTTACAATAGATACAATGTTATGCGTATAATGCTATATCGAATTATGGTATCGTTATTTTTATTCTATATATTTTTTTTATATAATATTAAACAATAGATGCTGTTAAACTAGATTTCTCAAGTGAGGCGATCAAATGCAAAACCGCCACTATCCACAAATGCAAATTGTTCAGTAAT